>JAODAL010033704.1:0-45238 GCA_025379985.1 Phyllomedusa bahiana | reverse complement strand
GGGGCTACCCCATTCCAGGCCCAGCCTTGTTTTTTTTTAGCAAATTCAACCGGGCAAGTCAGGAAAAGGGGTTTGTCTGTCAAAAGGGAGTCGACATGTGAATCAGACAAGGTCACAGCAGCTGCCTAAAATCCCCTTAAACGGTCCTGCAAAAAGAACCAAACTGTGAGTTTACACACGGACAGTGCTTTTTTTGTTTTTGCTCGAAGGCCACTACTTGTTTTCCCTTTGTGTTCCCTTTTCGGCAAAAAAACGCCATTCAAAAGGAAGTCGCAACTTTTTTCCTGTACCACCTTTACGACCCTCAAGGGGTGGAGGATGCAATGGCATAAACCATTCCGGTTTAAGGCTGCAGCACAGACCAAGCGACAGCAACTGCAGGGAGTAGTGTTGAGCGTTTTGCTTTGGGCTATGGATCGATCGTAGTCATAGTCGGCCCACATAAGGTTTATCAATGACTCGATTATGCGCAAGACCTTTAAATCATGGGGAAGCAACAACATTTTTAACCCCCAAAACAAGGCTAAAGCTAAATTTTAACATCCACAACAGTAAAATGGTAAAACAACACTTAGGCAACACATTATTTATAAAAGTCACAAAAAAAAGTCACAGACCATTTACAACCCTGTCTTGTACCACAGCCTCCCCTTTAAAACCTGCATCACCCTCAAAAAAAAAAGGCCAGAAGGCAGTGTGTTTTGAACCTCATTTTACTTGAACGGGACATTGAATACCCCTGCCCTGGAACCACTGAGCCCCAAACCTCAGACCCCCACATTAAAAAGTCCGGGAAAAAGGGGATCTTTCAACCACCATTTTAGTTTCACGGGACATTGACTATACCTTTCCGGGGCCACCATGACCCCAAACCGCATGACCCCCAAAATTTAAAAAGTGCCGGAAAAAGGATCTTTAAACCCCATTTTAGTTTCACTGGACATTGACTATACTGTCCGGGCACACATACCCCCCAAAACCTCTGACCACCACATTTAAAAAGGGCCGAAAAAGGAGTTTTTTCAACCACCATTTTTTTTTTCACTGACATTGACATACCTTTCCGGGCCACAGCAGACCCCAAACCTGCATGACCCCAATTTAAAAAGGGCCAAAAAAAGGATCTTTCACCACCATTTATTTTCACTACTTGACATACCCCTTCCGGGGGCCACAGCATGACCCCAAACCTGCATACCCCCACATTTAAAAAGTCCCGGAAAAAGGATCTTTAAACCACAATTTTAGTTCACGACATTGACTTCCCCTTCCGGGGCCACGCATGAGCCCCAAACCTCTGACCCCCCATTTAAAAATGCCGAAAAAGGAGTTTTTTAAACCCACCATTTAGTTCACTGACATTGACATACCGTTCGGGCCCAGAAAACCCCCCAAACCTCTTACCCCCCACATTTTAAAAAGTGCCGGGAAAAAGGGATTTTTCAACCACCATTTATTTCACTGACATTGACTATACCTGTCCGGGGCCACAGCATACCCCAAACCTGCAGACCCCCACATTTAAAAGGGCCCGGGAAAAGGATTTTTTTAAACCACCATTTTAGTTCCGGACTTTGACTAAACCCGTCCGGCCACACATGACCCCCAAAACCCTGAAACCCCCCAATTTAAAAAGTCCGGAAAAGGATTTTTTCAACCCCCAAATTTTAGTTTCCGGACTTGACATACCTGCCGGCCACACATGACCCCAAACCTGCTCCCCCCCACATTTAAAAAGTCCAAAAAAAAAGTCTTTAAATCACCATTTTAGTTGAACGGACATTGAATCCCTGTCCTGGGAAAGCATGACCCAGGCCAAGTTACAGGGGGTGCGTAAAAGCCCAGCTGGCTCCGTCATCTAAAACCACCGTTTAAAATCCCTATGACCAGAAACCAAAAACTGTCGTTAAAGCAGAGTGGGGAAGGGGAAGTGTGAGAACTCCATTTCCCTTACACAGCCCAAATACCTGGGTAGCCTTGCCCCCCCTAATGTGGACCAATTGACCCTTCATTTGGAAATACTGGGGGTTAACCTCCTTTTACACCCGGGTGCCCTTTATCTTGCATTTTTTTTCTCATTTACTAAACTGCTGGGGGAAAGGTCTCGTACTTTTTTTCCTGTCCGTCCCTACTCCATTCCCTAATAACCTACATCGTAAAGTTTTCCGACCCCCTTGTACAATTCAGGGAATTTTTTTTTAACAGCTATTTTGTACATCAATTTTTTTACTTTAATTCTAGAAAACACTTTTTAAAATAGGAGGAACCCCACCAGTTTTTTGTTTCTTTTTTTTCTTTGTTTTAAATGGGTTTCTCAATACGGTTTGATAGCTATTTAAAGATCTGCAAAAACAATCATTTTGCAATATGTGCCATTAACTGTCCTCCCTTTTCCCTTTTTCTGACAGCACCATCACCCTTAGCCCCTTGACAATTGTAAAGAACAAATGTCTGTAAAACAACTTTTTTTTAGAATAGGACCTGTAGATACTGCATTCCCAGAAAAATCCCCCAAAAATTTAAAGCATGACCCTTGACCCACTTTGGTCAATTTTTAAAACAAATGCGTAAAACATTTTTTTTTAGAATGGCCCTTAGAAAGTGCATGCAAGCAAAATGCCCCCAAAAATAAAAGCATGCCCCTTGGCCATTTTGGTCAATTTGAAGAACAAATGTCTTTTAGAAACAACATTTTTTTAATGGGCCTGTAATTGCGCATTTAAAAGCACATGACCAAAAAATTAAAAAATGACTTCTCACCCACGTTAAAAATTGTGGGGGAGAAATGCCACTTAAACCCAAATTTTCGTTAAAAAGGGACCATGATTATTGCTGTATCTCAAAACTCCCCCCAAAAAAATTTTATAAAATACTTCTCACCACTAAAAAAATTGGGGGGAAAAATGCCACTTAAAAGCCACATTTCTTTTCCCAAAAGCCCATGATTAAAGCTGTATCTCACAGCAACAACCTCAAAACCATTGACAAGGGAAAAACTTTTTAAAGAAAAAGTGAGAAATTTAAACGGTTTTTTCTAAAACCCTTTGCGTTTTTTACAGTCTCCTCACACAAAACCAGCAAAAACGTTTGGGAAAAGAGAAAAAAAAATTGCAGAAGAAATGATCATTTTAAAAAAAAAAGTTTTCAAAGGACCATTTCTGTTTGAAAAGGAATTGAAGTAACGGGCAACAAAATGGGTGACCTGGGCTTGGGCCACAACTCATCAGAGACCCATCCGATTCACTTGAGAAAGTCAAAACGATCCACATTAACTTAAAACCCGGATCTTTTTCGAATGAACCCTCCACTGCTAAAGGGGTCCCCTCAGTATGACGCGGGTGGGGGAGACAACACCTCTATGGGGGCGTGACGACCACTGGGGCCAGGGAATACCCAGAATCTTTTGGGGCCCCGAACACATCAAAAACATGGGTGTTGAGACGCAGATATCGTGCACCATGATCTTAAGCTAAATCCTGGGTTTTTGGATGTGTGCCCTCATTGCATGCGTTGGTGAGGGAAAAACAAAGAGCCAAGGCACCCTTTAGGTTTCGCCCCTTGCCTGCTGCGCCGCACGCCATTGCACTCACTCTGTACTCGCTGATGTTTCCACCGTGACATTTGGGGAACGTGAACAACCAACAGTTCCCCAGTTGATCAATCAGCAAGGTCTCCATTTCCTGCATTTTACTCTCATTTGGTGGGGAAGGAAAGCGATTTTTTGTTTTGTCCCCGGGGACCAGAGGGGCCACCCAGTAACTGTTGTTCTTTTGAGGCCCTAACGGGATCAGTTGGGGGAAAAGGGAGCACCAACATCTTTAAGAGGGACCCTTTGATTTCCCAAAGCCTCGGGGGTCGAGGGGCACAAAAAACTGATCTTCCCATCTTCCCCCCCCTCAAATTCCCCCAACCTCTTCCCAAAGGGGACGTGGGAAAACATCATGCAGGAATACCCCTCCCCCTCCTCCTCCCCCTGCCTCCCACGCTTCAACACACCCCTACTTCCTGAATGATCCCCCCTGAAGCTGATGCCCCCCTTTCCTACCGGGACCCCGAACCATGCCAATAAAAACCGATAAATTTGTGAAACTGTCGGGCCGGGGTTTTTTTGACGGAGAAAGGCTCCGTTCCGCATCTGTTCCGTCTCCCCCTCCGTCGCTGGGGGGACCTTTTGTTTCAGATTTTCCCAAGATCGTCCAAACTAAGATCACCACAAGGGCCATGCTGAAAAGGGGCTTTGCCGCCGACCATTTTGGTGGCTTCTTTCAAAACGGGCAAGGATGGTGCAAGCTTTTTCACCTGCCTCCACCTCGGTGGTTTCAACACCCCGGGGCCCGTACCGCTGCTTGTCGGGCCAGTGTCCCTTCGTACTGCGAAAGGGCATTGCGCTGCTCCACAATCCTGGACATTGGAGTTGGAATTCCAGCGGTTCCCACGTCAACAATGAGACTTTCGGGGGGGCCATTTACCGCAACGCCCCGGCGGGACAAGCAGGTGCAAGGGCGAAGTGCGAACCAACCTCGAGCCTTCTTCAGCGGGCATCCAACCGGGGTAGCCTTTAGAAATTTCGGGACAAAAGGGTTCAACATTCCGCAAGGGATTGCTCCGCCCCGATCTTAAGGGGGGGCCACAGATTTCCCCCTTATCGCACCCCCTTTTGCCTGGCACAAGGTTTTTGTCACCCAGCCACGCTCGTCTCTTGCTTAGGCCGTCCACAGCTCCTGACCTGTTGGGGACGTCTCCAAGGCGAAAAATTCAACACGGTCTGGTGTCTCTGGCACGTGTGCCACCAAGGCCCTTGGGGGAAAGACCCTGCACCATCCCTGCGGTTTGAAGACGTGCGCCGACCCGAAGCCACCGCACCCCCCCAAAACATCCCCCCCAGCCACCCAGGAGCTGCACAGAGATATACGGCCTTTGGCCCTCTTTCTAGTCCAGTGTCGGTGTAGATGGCTTTTTCCGACACAGATGAGACAACCGCTTTAAAATTTTTGATGACACGGGGTGGCCAGCAGGGCGGGTTTTTTTGGAAAGAAATGCCTGCTCCATTGGTATTGGCAAGCGAGGGGCCCTGAAGTGCGGGAAACCCTCGTGCCACCAGACGGAAAGGGGAAATTTCCAAGGGCCCAAAAAAAATGGCAATCCGACGCAGGGTTTTGCTTTGGGGTGGTTTTGGGTTAAAGGTTTCTTCTGTCCCAAACCCGGGAAACAGAAGGCTGGCTCTAACGCCGCTGTATGGGCAGTCGTCAAACTGGAAGGAAAGGGGTAGATGGGGCTCTGGGGTCTGGGGGTATCGGGGGACGGGAGCTGAAACGGACCCATCCCTATCAGACTCTGAAGACGGGCAGCTGAGGAAGCTGGGGGGGGCGGAGGGGGAGGGGGCGGAACAAGGGTGGACAGTGTTGGAGGCTCGGCGTCGGGCTGGCCTTTTTTGGCCAATTTCCCTCCATTTCAACTCATGCATTCGCTGCTTTGACAACATGTGGGGTGTTAACCACTTAAGGGTTTTTGCCTCACTTTTGCTTTACGGGAAAGGGGGCATATACATCGCTGGGAAACAAGGGTTGCTAAAGAAGGCCCCCTTAAGTCCTGGACCTTTTTTAGGGGATAAGCCCGGGGGCGGGTTTTTCGCTGACCTGGCTGGCGGAATCAATCAGCGCTTCTGCACCGCCCCCTCCCTTTTTTTGGGGGGACCCATTGACACTACCCCATCGTCTTTCCCCCCTCCATGAGAAGCGCTTGCAAGCAAATTCTGCGAAAAGACCCGGGTGAACCGCAAAGTCGTTTTTATCATCATCATCATCAACACAGTGACTTTGGGCCCGACTTTCTGCACCAGAACTGCGGCTACAACAAGGGGGACGCAAGGCGTTTCCCCACCGCCCCGGATTTTTGCCGATTGACCTCTTCCTTCACCTCCCCTGATGGCACATAACTGGGGGTCAAGCAACTAAATCATCCTCTTGATCTTTAACATCCCCCTACCCCAACCGCATTTTTGGGCATCAAAGAGGTCTTCAGACATGGATTATCCACATGGGGTACACGATTAATTTGGGGTCTTCATGTTGGACGGATCTATATCTGAACGACATTTTTTGGCCCCGGGCTGCAGGACAGAGGGAAACTGTAATGCAGTGCATTAACCCCTGAAGGACAATTTGGGGACGATGTTCGTTACTTTGATTTACGGGCCCCGACCCAGCGATGACAGCCTGACGGCCTCAACGACGATCCGCCTGCTGTTGTCCCCACACTTTGGGAAGGGGCACCTTTTCTCTACCTCTACCTCCCCTGTTACCCCCCTCTTTCTCGCTTTCCACCCATTTCGCTCCTTTTAGAAATATTAAAATTTAAAGGTATGGAATAGTTTTTTTAAAGTCTCTTATTAAAAAACGCAAACACAGCTATTCTCAATCCCTCTAATCAAAACAAAATTTTTTGGGTTTTAAATTTAACTGCAAGGGGTCTCTATCAAAAAATCTGGGCTGGGGAAAAATCCGAAAAACACGTATTTGTTATCTTTTGGGAAATAAACGGGATTTTTTTCACCTTTCAATTCACCGTGTAATATGAATCTGGTTTAAGTTTTTCTAGATGCTGCTCAATGAACAGTGCTTTTCGCAAAAGTCAAAAACACTAACTTTAGTTTTTATTAATAAACGTATTTTTTCACCTTCAATTTTACCTGGGGGGAAATAAATTGATTTTTTTAAATTTACGTAGATCGCGTCAATGAAAATGCGATGCGCAAAAATCAAAAAACACGTAACTTTTATGTTTTAATAATAAACTTATTTTTTTCACCCCTTTAATTCACCTTTTTGAAAAAGAATTGCTATTTTAAGATTTTCGTAGTCTCGTCAATGAACATGCGGTGCGAAAAGTCAAAAACACTAACTGTTAGTTTTGATAAAAAAAAACTGTATTTTTTTGCACCTTTTTAATTCACCTGTGGGGAAAATTTAAAATTGCATTTTAAGATTTTCGTAATCTGCGTCTGAACATGCGATGCGCAAAATTCAAAAACACGTAACTTTTTTTTTTGATTTAAAAACGTATTTTTTTCACCTTCAATTTACCTTGGTGAATATAAATTTCTATTTTAAATTTCTAGATGCTGCGTCAATGAACAGTCTGGTGCCAAAAGCCAAAAAAAACTAACGTATTTTTGAAAAATAAACTTATTTTTTGCACCTTTTAAATTACCTGTGTGAATATAGAATTGCGTTTTAAGATTTACGTAATCTGCTCAATGAACATGCTGATCGCAAAAACAAAAAAACGTAACTGTTATGTTTTTGATATAAAAACGGTATTTTTTGGGACCTTTCAATTCCCTTGTAAAAAATAATGCTGTTTTAAGATTTTCGTAAACTGCTCAATGAACAGTGCGGTGCGCAAAAGTCAAAAACCTAACTTGTTTTTTTGATGAATAAACTGTATTTTTTGCACCTTCAAAAACACCCGTGGGAATAAAAAATTGCTGTTTTTAAAATTACAGATGCTGCGTCAATGAACAAGGGTTAGTGCGCAAAACAAAAAAAAACTAACTGTTTTGTTTTGATATAAAAACTGTATTTTTTTCACCTTTAAATCACCTGTGGGGAATATAAATTGCTGTTTTAAGATTTACGAATCTGCGTCAAAGAACATGCTGAGTGCGCAAAAGAAAAAACACTAACTTTAGTTTTGATATAATAAACGTATTTTTTGCACCTTTCAATTCACCGTGGGGAAATAAATTGCTTTTTAAGATTTCGAATCGCGTCAAAGAACAGGGGGTGCCAAAAGCAAAAAACACAACTGTTATTTTTTGATAAATAAACTGTATTTTTTGGACCTTTCAATTCACCTGGGTAAAAAAGAAAATTGCTGTTTTAAATTTACAAAACTGCGTCATAACTTGGGGGGCCAAAATCAAAAAAAAACGTAACTGTTTTTTGTTTTTTAAAAAACGTATTTTTTGCACCTTCAATTTCCCGTGGTGAATAAAAATTGCGTTTAAGATTTACTGATGCGCGTCAATGAAAGGCGAGTGCGCAAAAGCAAAAAAAACCTTTAAATGTTTTGTTTTGATAAAAAACGTATTTTTTTCACCTTTTTTCACCTGGGGAATAAAATTTCGTTTTAAGATTTAAAGTAATGCTCGTCAAAAAAACATGCTGGGTCGCAAAAGTCAAAAAAAAACTAACGTTATGTTTTGATATAATAAACGATTTTTTTTCACCTTTCAATTCACCGTGGTGAATATAAATTGCGTTTTAAGATTTTCGAGATCTGCGCATAAAAAGTGCTGGGGCGCAAAAGCAAAAAAACTAACTGTGGTTTTCGTATGAACACGGGTTTTTTGGCAAAAAACAACCGGCGACTACAAGATTGCTGGTTTGGAATTTTAAGGCAAGGGGGAAATATCAACATCACAGTGAAAAGGGTAAAATTGAACACCTATCTGAAATGTATTTCTGATAAAAAAGTGGAGTTTTTGCACAACAAAAACCGCAGTTACTAGAAAGATTTTATCCAATATAAGTTCAGGGTGCCCCCAAAATCCCGGGAAAATTCAATAGCAAACGTTAATAATAAAAATTCCACTAAAGTCTACACAAAAACTTGGAACTTTCCGTTTCTTAAAAATAGAGCTTTCTGTGTTCGCCCGCGGGGGCCCCCCCCGCTCCCACCCCCGTAAAATTTTCATGGGAGATTTTTTTTAAAATTCTCTGCAACTACAAAAAATTTCAAATCCCTAAAGTAACAAATTGGGAAAGGGTCAAGCTAATAAAGGTTTCTCGTGCAGAAAAAACTAATTTTTTCTGAGCTGTTTTTGGCCCCAAACAGAACGCAGTCCTACCCTATGAGACGCGAGAGACACTGAGCTGAAAAAAGAAACGTGTTTTATGTAAAAAGAGGGCAGTGATTTTCCAGCCAATCGCAACCATACACATCCCAGTCATGACGTCGCACACACATCTAAACCCTGCTCTATTCTGTAATCTGATTTGCTGGCCGCCAAAATTACAGGAAGCGCCGAAAAAGGCGCGATCTTAAAGATGATGCACAGATTTTAACCTTAATTATTGCATGATCTGGAAATTTCGATCACCATAAAAACCTTGCCGATTTCAACTTTGTCGATAAAAATCGCTCAACACTACTATGGAGGAGCTCATCAAGCACCTGGTGCAGGCAAATCTGCAGCAGCAACAGGCTACAGCTCAGCAGCAGACAGCTCACATGGAAGCCCTGAAGGCCCAGCAACAGGCCTCAGAGCAGCACAAGCAGCGCAAAGGAAGCCACAGCGCGCAGCAGAGGATCCTAAGTGAAGCCATGCAGGCTCAGCAGGCGACGAATCAGCAACTAATGCAGCAGATGTCCGTTTTGGGACGGAGGGCCGTTCGAGTGCGGGAAACGCCAGCTCCGCAAGCCCGTGATGGCGGCCATCCAGGCCAGGAGGACCGTACGGGAGGCCCTCCAGAAGATGACCTTGGAGGACGACGTTGAAGCTTTTCTCACGTGTTTGAATGCGTTGCAGACCGCGAGGAGCTACCACCGGAGCAGTGGGCTGAGGTTCGGGCCCCCCTATCTTACTGGGGACCCCAAAAGGGCGTATTATGACCTTCCCTTGCAGGATGCTAAAGAATACCCCAATTTTAAAAGCCGAGATCCTGGCTCGCCTTGGCGTTACGCTAGCGGTGCGGGCCAGAGGGTACATCATTGGGCGTACAGTGTGGGGAAACCTCCGAGATCTCAGCTGTTTGCCTGTTACATCTGGTCCAGAAATGGTTGCAGCCAGAGGTATGCTCCCCCCGCGCAAAGGTGGAGGGGTGGTCATGACCGATTCATGCACTCTCTCCCCCCGCCCCATACAGTGCTGGGTGGGCAGGGGGACCCCCAAACAGCAGACGATCTGGTGGGACTGGTGGAAAGGTTTCCACGCCATGGAGAAATCCCTGGGGGGGTAGAGAGCCTGAGATACCCATACGGGGAGGCCCGGAGAGAGGTGGACCCTCGGAAGATAGACCCAAAACCCACCCGGGAAAAGGGAGCGGCCAAGCCCAGGGGCAGGCCTGCCCCCGCTGGCGAGGAGGGTGTCCAGGGATATCATTTGCTGGCGAATGCAGGCCCCAGGTCACATGGTAGCCCGTGTCCCCCTCACCACCGAGCCCTTGACTGCTCTGCGGTGCGGCGCCGGGTCCCTATTTCGCAACCTGTTTTGCAGTGCGGTACCCAACAAGGGGGAGGAACCCAGATGTGCACCCTGACTTTGAATGGAACCCTGGTTTTCGGACTTTTGGACTCAGGGAGCCTAGTCACCCTCATTGCACCCCACTCTGCCCATGAACTGGTCCCAGGAAAACCCAAGGGGTTACATGTATTCATGGGGACACCAAGGTGTACCCGTGGCCCAGGTTAATCTGGAGACGGAAATGTGGTACCTTGTCTCAAAGTGTTGGGGGTGGGGAAAAAATTTGATGCATGAGGTCATTGTGGGCCGTGATTGCCCTTGGTTCTGGGATCTGTGGGAAAAAACCAGGAATTGCCAGTCATCCAGGGGAACCGGAGGTGATCCCTGAGTTTCCCGCTATCAGTCATGGTAGGGGACAATGGGGAGGAGGCTCACGTGGAGGAAAGGGTTTTCCCCAGTTAGATGTGTCTAGGGGCAATTTTGGTACAGCTCAGCTCCAGGATCTGCCCTTTGAAAAGGGCCATGGGGGGCGTAAACAGTCCTCAATGGGGTACCCCAGGAACCGGGGGCCGAAAACGGTTCCCCACTTTGCCTTAAATCAGGATCTACTATAACCGGGTGACCAAATAAGGGACGAGGTGGTGGAACAGTTACTAGTTCCGGGGCCATATAGGCGGATGGTCATGGACTTGGCCACTCCCATATGTTAGGGGGTCACCTAGGGGTTGCCAAGCCCCTAAGGAGTCCTGCAACGTTTTTATTGGCCTGGATGTACCGAGAGATCAGGGACTTTTTTCCCATCCTGCCCTGTGTGTCAGGTGAGTTCCCCAGTAGCCACTTCCGTAGCCCCCCTTGCCCCCCTACCAATTATTGAGGTCCCTTTGACATGATAGCAATGGATCTGGTGGGGCCATTGGTAAAATCAGCTCGGGGGCACCAATACTTTTTGGTCATTGTGGATTATGCCACCCGATACCGAAGCCATCCTCTACGAAAGCCTTCATCTAAGGGTTTGATAGCAAGGAGCGTTCTATGTTTTCTCCCGAACGGGGATTCCCAAGAAGATTTAACAGATCAAGGAACCCCTTCATGTCCAAAGTGATGATGAAGTGCAAGGTTCTAAAAGTCACCCAGTTACGCACGTGGGTCTACCACCCTCATCGGACGGCCTGGTGGAACGTTTTTAATAAACCTTGAAGTCCATGCTAAAAAAAGGGGTAGAGAGGGATGGATGGGATTGGGACTGCCTATTACCTTTATTGTTATTCTCGATTAGGGAAGTGCCCCAATCCTCTACAGGGTTCTCACCGTTTGAACTTTTGTATGGCAGGCACCCTAGGGGACTGTTGGATGTGGCGAAGGAAACCCTGGGAGTGGAGGTGACCCCTCATAAGGTGTGGTGGAACATGTAGCCCAGATGCAGGAGAGAATGGCCCGGGTGATGCCTATTGTAAAGGAGCACCTTCTGCAGGCACAGGACGCCCAGTCCAGGGTATATATAGGTCTGCCCAGCCAAAAACGTTCAATCCCGGAGACCGGGTGATAGTGGTAAACCCCACTGTTGAGAGTAAGTTCTTGGCCAAGTGGCAGGGGCCCTACGAGATCGTTGAAAAGGTGGGAGAGGTTAATTATAGGGTGCATCAGCCAGGAAAGGGGAAAACCCTATAGGTGTACCATGTCAACCTGCTAAAACACTGGAGAGAAAGGGAACCCCCGAGTTCTCCTTGCCTTACCGGTCAACCCACGTCTGAAGTAGAGGCGTGAGGGTGTCAGAGACCCTTTTCCCCCTCCCAGAAGCAAGAATGCAGGGAGTTGCTCCAACAGAACAAAAATCTGTTCACTGAGACCCGGCCTTACTAATGTGGATACACCATGAAATCCTCACAGACCCCCAGGGCCGAGTGAACCTAAAGGCCATATAGGATTCCTGAAGCCCGAAGAGAAGTTCTGGCAAGGGAGGTTCAACGTATGTTGAACTGGGAGTAATTGAGAGGTCCAAAGTGGATGGCTAGCCCCCTTGTACTAGTGCCAAAGCCAAAAGGTGAGTGGAGATTCTGCAATTACTATCGTCGCCTAAATGAGGTATCTAAGGTGGATGCCTACCCCATGCCCAGGGTAGATGAGTTGATTGAGCAGTTGGGACCAGCTAGATACATCACCACCTTAGACCTCACGAAAGGGTACTGGCAGATCCCATTTTGGGGAAAGAGGCTAGGGAGAAAACCGCTTTCTCCACACCTGACGGTCCTTTCAAAAATGTTATGCCAAATTTTGGGTTTTCAGGGGGCCCCGGCCATTTCCAGAGGCTATGGGCCCAAATTCTACATCCTATAGAAAATAAGCCGCTGCCTACTTAGATGACATCGTCATTTTTAGCCATGACTGGGAGAGTCATCTAAGAAAAGTCCAGGCTGTTCTGGATGCCTTGAGAAGCGCTGGGTTTAAGATTAACCCGAGTAAATGTGCCCCGGGAATGGAGGAGACGAAATACTTGGGCTACATTGTCGGAAGGGGGAAGAATAAAAATCAGATGAATAAGGTTGAGGCTATCCAGAAATGGCCCCCCCCCCCTCTCCAAGAAACAGGTCAGGGCATTTCTTGGGATAGTCGGCTATTATAGGGGGTTTTATCCGAGGTTCGCGAGATAGCGTCCCTTTGACAGAGTTGACGAAGGGGAAAACATCTGCCATGATTAAGTGGTCTCCCGAAGCAGAGGGGGCTTTTCAGGACTGAAACAGGCTCTATGCCGACAACCATATTAGTAGCCCCGGACTTTCCGGGAGTTTGTGGTCCAGACGGGCGCGTCGGTTTTGGGCTGGAGCAGTTTTGTCCCAGGTGATAAATGGGAGGAGCACCCAGTAATGTACCTCAGTAGGAAACCTCCCAGCGGAAAGAAATTATGCCATTGTGGAAAAAGAGGGTTTGGCCTAAAGGGGCACTAGACTCCCTTCAGTATACCTCTAGGTAGGAAGTTCAAGTGGTGTCCGACCATGCCCACTAAATGGATGCGGGAGAAAAAGGGGAACAATTCGCGGGTCACCCGCTGGGGTTTCTGGCATTACAAGATTTCTTGTTTTCTGTAGAGCATAGGGGGCAAGTTACAGGGAAATGCGGAAAGCCTTGTCAAGGGTCTATAGTTTGGTGCGGAGTTGCCCAAAACCCCGGTTTTAGGCAGAGGGGGGGGGTATGTAATAAACCACAAGGGGCCGTAGTGGACGGTCGATATGTCTCACCGAGATGTCTGGTCTCGGTGTGGTAAAAAGCCATATAGTACTGGTGTCAGCGGCAGTAGGCCACTGACACACGTTTCATATACGTTTAGTATAACTGCTATGCAGTTAATCGGGTAGGCTTTTTACTGGAGTAGCCAAAAGAGCGGGGTGGGTTGGCTACTCCCATGTCCAGGTCCAGGCCTTGGTTTTGTTTCAGACGTATATCAACCTGGCAAGTCAGGTGAGCAAGGGGTGTGTCTGTCAGAAGGAGTCTGACAGTGTGAGAGTCAGACAGAGTGTCTACAGCAGGCTGCCTGCAAATCCCCTTGAGACTGGATCCCGCTAAAAGAACCAGAGACTGAGTTTACACACGGACAGTGTGCTGTTTTTTTTTTGCGCTGAAGGCCAGCTAAGTTGTTTTCCTTTTGTGTGTACCTTTCTGGCAATAAACGCCATTCTAAAGGAAGTCGCAGACTGTGTTTCTCTGTACCACCTTTGAGCTGATTCCCTACAGCGCATTGCGCCATTTGTCTGCTTTTTTCTCCGAGGATCATTTTGTGACGAGAATCGGGGGATCATTGAAATTAACTGAAGGGGGATGACATCATCCCCCCCCTTCACTCTTCATGCTCGCTCCTACTGTGTCGTTCCTCTCCTTTTGCAGTCTTATTTTGTAAGAGCTGTTTACATACCCTGCATTCAGTCTAGACAGCCTTCTATGAACTCAGAGCACTGATCTCTTCTCGTCTCACAGCTGGAGGTTTGTTACAGTTGAATCCAGTCTTCTATGAACTCCTCCAGAGCACAGATCCCTCTCCCTTCTATGCAGGAGCATTAGGCACCAAGGCACAATTCTGCTGTTTTCTGATTATAGAAGCAGCTTCAGTGTCACTGAGGAGCTGCTAGCTGTATAGAATGAAATTGTTTCTGGCCCCTTACACGCAGGAGCATTAGGCACCGAGGCACAATTATGCTGTTTTCTGATTGTAAAAGCAGCTTCACTGTCAATGAGGAGCTGGTGGCTGTACAGAGTGAAATTGTTGCCGGCCCCTTATTCTGAGTGAGAGAGGCAGGAATGCGCGCTCCCGTGAATACGACCTAGGGCCGAACAGAATGTAAATTAGTAGAGCCGTCAGCCAATGAAATGAAAGGAGGTGGAATCCGACCGGCACTGGGGAACAGTGTTTACACAAATTGAAGATAAGGGAGACTGTGAAAACCAGACAGCTTTACAAATGACATACAATTGCAAAGTTGTTTGTTTTCACTGTCCCCTTATTATGAAGACCATTTAATGAATCAAACCAGTATAGCATAGTAGCCTAAATTTCAATCCATTACCAAATTGGTGGATATGTTGCCAGGGAGGGTTTGAGCCTCGACACGCTTTTCGTCGCCAGCTTTTTCAAGAGGCTGAATGACTGAATGAAGCGGCTTCCGGACGCCGACATCAGTACAATCCCTGGCCATTTGAGGTATTATTTAGATTATTATTATATGTGTATGCTTCAATTGGCCAATAGAAACATTAGGGGATGTGATGTATTGTGTATATATGGACCCATTTTGTGTTTGTCATTCAGCCTCTTAAAAAAGCTGAAGGCGAAACGCGCGTCGACGCTCATGCCCTCCCTGGCGTCATATTCACCACTTTGGTAATGGATTGAAATTTAGGTTACTACAGTATACTGGTTTAATGCATTAACTTTATTTATAATCACTTGATTTGTTATAAATGTATACATTTATCTGCATCTCTCCAGATTATCTCTGTTATTTATTGGTGCTGGATATGTCCTCTTTATTTATCTTGTATTTTGTGGTTTTAATTGTTTTTAAAGTGTGTTTTAGTTGTGACAGTCAGATTATATTTGTTGATTTTGTATTAATATTTTTTGGAATAAAAGTATGGACATGTTTATCATCTGAGTATCATTATATTTTCTATTTGCATTTGTTTTTGTAATCTCCTACTGTTACTTGAATACTGTAATATTCTAAATTTACAGAAATAATTGGACCTGTGCATTCAAGGAAGAAATAACAAAGCTGAAGTGATATGAAAAGCTGGTACGTAGCACAGTGGCTCACTATCTCCCTGCAGCACTGGGGTCCTGGACTCCATAAAAGAAAAACATCTGCATGGAGTATGTACGCTCTGCCGGTGTTTGCGTGGGCTTCTTCACACACTCCAAAACCGAACTTGGCCCTAGTTATGTGCGTTTCTAAGATAAGGAATTCAAATTGTGATTCCCGTTGGTGACAGGGGCTGATGAGTGATGAAAGCCGCTGTATAGCCAATATAAATACATTATTGTTTCTGTGATTCTGATTTAATGCTATCTAATTATGCACTAGTGATGTTAATAGTAATAGTGCCACCTACAGCATCAACTATAATACTGCTCACTTAATGTGATTATGTAAAGACCTCAGACCTCAGTATAGTTGACCAAAGCAGCACCGCATGCTCAAGTTTGAGAATGGCTCCATCAAGGGGCTGAAATGTTGCTTTTTCTGAGATTTAGGTGAATTAAATCTCACATTTTCTTTGACCTGGTGCCGCTTTGGTCTTATACACTGGATTTTTAGGAATTTGTAGTAGAAGTTTGCACATGGTATACAGTATAAACTATTTTTTTTTTGGCAGTGCTGCCCCCTCCTCATTTCTTTTTTAGGTGTAAAGACTAGGGATGAAATAGCAGTAAAAAGTTCTAGTTCTATTAGAACCTTGAACTTTTGTAAGTTCGGTTTGAGGTTCTATTTGAACTCGAACCCCATAGAAGTCAATGAGAGAAGATGTTCTGGTTAATTTTTATACCTATACAGGTGAAGAGAAGCTGCAATTTCCCCACATAAGGTAAAATGGATACGTGGAACAACTTAGTGAAGAAAATTTGGATCTAAGAGTGACAGAAAAAGTGCAGAAAGGTGATTGGATGGCCGCCAAAAAGTGCAGAAAGGTGATTGGATGGCCGCCAAAAAGTGCAGAAAGGGGATTGGATAGCCGCCAAAAAAGTGCAGAAAGGGGATTGGATAGCCGCCAAAAAGTGCAGAAAGGGGATTGGATGACCGCCAAAAGTGCAGAAAACAAAACTGAAAATGGTGTGTCAAATTAGAACTAGAACTTTACTGGAATGAACAGTAAAATGTTCGGTTCGAGTTCTAAAAATTTGAGAAGTTCTACTAGAACTTAACTTTTCTAGAACGGTTCGATCAACACTAGTAAAGACCTCAGTTACAAAGCAATGGTTTTTGTACTGTCACTATTTTACATACATTTTTATGCTATTTTGCACTAGTTTGTTTTTATCTCGCTATGTCTTTAATGTATGTATTGTATAGATTTTAATGCAACCTTTGTGAATGAGTTTGGTACAGAGAAGTCAATGTATAAAGATGCTCAAAGCCTGGTGCACTACATGTAACCATATGACTGGTGTCCTATAGAAGCTTTATCTATGTGCTGTTATAAAACTAAGCAGCCACTGCCCTCATATATAGCAGATGTGAAAGTGGCCATTTACCAGTATTTTGTACTTGTCCAACTTTCCCTATATTGTACTGTGGCTTTTCAGCATCCTGATGTAAACCGGTCTCTAAAATATTTTTGGGTGAGAAAGATGTGCAAGTGTAATGCTAGGCAAACATTCCTCCCATGACTAGTAGGTGCTTGATTGCTTGTTTCATCAGTATTTTGTTCTCCCATGGGCTATCAGGGCTTTTTTGCCTTCTGGTGGCAATGGATTTTTTTACATAGTTTTTACCTCTACAATGGAGGTTCTGTAGGAAACCTATGTCACAGATGTGAACCAGGCCTTAGGTGTACAGCCCTAATCAGCTTCAATATCATAAAATGCACTCATAATTGTGAAATTTCTTTCAAAAGAAACATTTTATATATTTTTGTCTAAATTCCTTATCATGCTACATAATTCAGGTTATGTTCATAATCGGTCTATTCCTCAACATGTGTGTGACAGCTGAGCATAAGATCATAAAAACATTGCATTTACTAAACGCCACTACATTGCATTACAGAAAAGTGTGTTCTGGACAGACACTGAACCAGAAGGGACTGCCAGGCAATGTGGAAACGACATGAGAGCTAACAGGAAGCCAGCAGAAATCCCAATGCAGCTGAGGACAGAATGTGACAGGAATCCAGCAAAAGAAAGTAAAATATTGGCACAATGGTCCATAATAATCAGGAACAAGGTATAATGACCACATAGGCAGTTGCAAGAGGTCTAGATGAGGGAAGCTCCTGCTCAGTCGAGTCTTCTACACCATGAGCAATGTAGACCTGTTCAGGGATCCCCATCTGTATGGGTATCGAAAAACTGGGATACCTAGGGCCTTATGTAGGAAAACTGTCTAGCAGTAAGACTGTCTTTGTTGCCCATAGCAACTAATCAGAGCTCATAGCAACCAATCAGAGCTCAGCTTTCATTTCATATCCTGCACTAGAAAAATAAAAGTTGATCTCTGATTGGTGGTTATGGGCACCAAAGACAGGCTTACAGCTAGACAGTTTTCATACATAAGGCCCCTATTGCTCAGCAGAGAATGATTTTATGGACCCACCCTCCATCTATACATAAATTATGTACTTCCCCTTTTAATAGTGTTTGCATCATCAAAAAGGTCTAATATATTATTTCCCATAAGAAATAAGCTCTAGTGACAACTGATTGTCTCCAAAGACATCTCCATATGGGGGTGTCTTCTTCTGGAGCTCTTGGGCTCACTGGAAGATGCTCGTGTTCTGCTATTAGACCCAGTGTGGGAATGAAAACAAGTCACTGATATGGGGCCCCAATTTGAAGGTTGGGGCTTCTTTTGGTTTAAAGGGGATGTATCGCTTCTTTAGTTCGGCTGATTCATACTGCTCTCAGCTTCTCAACTCTAGAAATGCAGGGACGTTTCTTCCCCTCCCAGCTGGGTGACATCATCCCCCCTTCACTGTTCATGCTGGCTCCAGAGACTCCTCCCCCCTCTCTCTGAGTCCACATGTCACTGTCTCTCTCCCTATCAGTCTTATTTTGTAAGAGCTGTATACATACCACAGGCTACATTCAATCTAGACTGAGCACTGTTCTCTTCTCCTCTCACAGCTGGAGATTTTTTACAGTTGAATCCAGCTTTCTATGAAAGGCACAGATCTCCCTTCTATGCAGGAGAGGCAGGGATCGACACACAATTGTGCTGTTACCTGATTATAGAAGCCCTGCAGTGTTATTCTGTTTCTTCTGGCTGTGCAGAGTGAAAATGTGCTGGTCCCTTACTTTGAGTGAAATGCAGGAATGCAAGCTCCGTGAATATGGCCAACCGGGGGGCCTGACAGAATGTAAATGAGCTCTCAGCTAGTGAAATGCAAGGAGGAGGGATCCGGAGGGATCCTACCAGGACTGGATATCAGTGTAAACAGAAACAGAAGATAAGGAATACTGTGATAACAAGACAGCCTTGCTAATGACATCTAATTGCAAAGTTACTCGTTTTCACTGTCCCCTTATTCTGAAGACAATTTAATGACATGATACAACCCCTTTAAGGTTACAGCATATTATTAAATATAGGTTTCTGATGGTACAAGCGTATGCCAGCGGGAGAGACTCATTTTGATAACTGGGATCTCTTTAGGTTTAGAGTTAGAGTCATGCTTGAAATAAGCCATGTTTTACTGTGTATGGGTGATTAGATTGATCAATGACTTCTCTCTAGATTCCACTAAATAAAAGACATGTCCAATGGTGCAGAGTAGGGTAACATACATAACAGTGCTCCAAGAAACAGTGCTGGAGCTTAATGATAAATTCCCTTTGATATCTAATCCCTATAGTGTTTGGCTTAATTAATCATCAAGAAAAAAAAGAGCCATAGCTAATGCTCAATAAATAGCCCCTTGGGAATAGATTTATCCTATTAACTGTTTATCCCAATGACAAAAAAAGAATTAGCCGCCGCGTTCTATTTACACAACTGCTTCAGATTTGCCTTTACGTTCTGTTCTTAGTTTATTATATGCATGAAATACATTTCATAGGAAATTAGATCTCGTTACCATTCGTGATACAGTCTGCTCCCGGAATCTGTGTAGGCTTTGCAGGATGTCTCCATTAATCCCGAATTGCCTGGTCCTTCATTTACTTATTAAAAAAGAAATACAGATTTATTTTGACTTGATTTAATCTCAGGACTCGCACTGCTATGTTGTAATTTCTTGGATGAAATTGCACTTTCTTGTTAATCTTCTTATCCAATTTTCTCATATCATTAAAGTTCATTTATCAGAACAATCTAACAGTTTTAAGATAAGGATTAAAAGGGATGTGCCATGAAGACAATTTCTGTCTATTTGGTCAGCATGGTCAGCGGTGCACAAAATCAGGGGTTTGGAGACCCCCTCATAAGGAGCTATTCATTGAAACCATGTTATGTGATAAAAAAAATTCTTCTGCTGCCATTAAGATTATACAGTATATGCATATAGGATTTTTTGTATTGGTGGAGAGCAGCAGGAGCAATGGTGGCACTGTCATTGGTGGGGAGCACTGGGAGTAGTGGCAGGGCTGGAACACTTTTTAGCCCTAACGACCTGCAGACTCTTTAAAATAGAAAACAACTCATTGATTATAGGGATCAATGGGAGCTGTATAGAGGCTAATGTAATGAGCTCCCTCTAGCGGTGGCAGCAAATAGAATTTATCAGATAACTACATGACTTTGTAAGGCTATGACTACACTGCATTGGACAAAAAATGTCCGAAAGTTGATCGTTTTTTGTCCGATGCCCGACTGTAGTTTTTGTCACGTGGGTCAGCTCTCTTTTTTTGCCATCGGCCCATACAAATAATTTTATGGGAAACTGAAGGCAAAACTCAAAACGGCGGCATCTTATACGACATATTGTATAATACGCCAGCACCAGAAAACGAGCAGAAAAAAAGACCCATGTAGACTAGAGGTGGTTTTTTCTATTCAAGTCTATAGGCTGCCTGAATGATCGTATTTTCAGCGGTTTTAGAATTCTAAAACCGCCGCAAATATGATTGTTTTTCTATGCCTTGGAGACATAACCTAAAGGAAAACAGAGAATTTGGAACTCTGATCACTCTAAAGAATTCTGTTTAGAGCCAAGGGACTTCCCTACATAACAGGTAGATGTCAACATCAACGTACATACAATAAAAATGTGAATAAGCTTTATGCTGAGGATAGTCAGACTTCCCCAATTTCAAAGTTTCAAATA
Organism: Phyllomedusa bahiana; assembly: GCA_025379985.1. Taxonomy (NCBI): domain Eukaryota; kingdom Metazoa; phylum Chordata; class Amphibia; order Anura; family Hylidae; genus Phyllomedusa; species Phyllomedusa bahiana. Next base: position 24,585 of record JAODAL010033704.1, on the reverse strand, counting down.
TTTTAGAGATATAACATCACTTGTAATATTGTGAAATATTGGGTATTTGCACTGAGGTTCCCGGGGCTTACCAGTGAAGTTGACTCTTGGGGTTCACCACTGGAGTGAATTACTGGGCCCACTTGTGGAGTTAATTATTGGTCCCCAACAGTGGAGTTGCCTCTTAGGGCCCACTAGTGGAGTCAATTCCTGTGGCCACCTGGTGGAGTTGATTCCTGAGGCCCTACCAGTGGAGATGATTGCTGAGGCCCACTAGTGGAGTTGATTTCTGAAGCACCCATAAGTGGAGTTGATTCTTGGGATCCACCACTGGAGTTGATTACTGGAGCCCACTGGGGGTGTTGATTCTTGGGGTCCACCAGTGGAGTGGATAACTGGGGACCACCAGTAGAGTTAACTCTTGGAGCCCACCAGTGGAGTTGATTCTTGGAGCCCACCCTATAATTACTGTACATGACTGTATATGACTCTTGCACTCTGACTCTTTCTTTTTGTTGTCTTCCATTCTTCCTGAAAACCATCTCCAAGCCTGCCATAACCAGGGGCCCATCATACCCAGAGGCCCACTCGGGATTTCCCTCTATTCCCTTGTGGGCCAGTCTGAGCCTGAGTACAATGTAAGTCAAAGCAGTTTACATAAACCCTACTCACAAACATGGAAAATATGATGGTGAAATCTACAGCCAGATCTGCCCCAAAATCCATAAGGATACAGTATGGTCATATTTTGGCACAGCAGCAGTTTAGTATATTTTAGAAGAGTGGACTTATATAACCTGAAAGGAAAGCTAAAGCTTTATGCTGTTACTCCAGCATGTCTCTGCATTTTTAACACTACAGTAAATATGGAACCATCTGACAATTTCACTAATGGCTCTAAAAATATAGAAAGATGCCCTAAATTTATAACTCATATCTAAGCATGTGGCTGTCTCCTAGCCGGCACGATAGCAAGAAAGTCAGGATAAGCTCGTTGCATTACAGAGCGGTTCCAAAAGTCAAACCGTTTATCATCTGTCAATAGGAAACCTTTTCAAAATGCAGCTCTTATGAGGAAAGGATCGATGCGATGTTGGACTGATTACAGTGCATTGATTAGTGTTAATTAATTTTAGGGTCACTGACCAACGGCACTAAGCAGCACTCACCAGATATTGGCTCATGTTCAGAGTAGTATAGGAGGGGAAGCAGAAAGCAGAACATGTAATACATTCATTATCTTCTATGTTTTTTTCCTTTAGATGCCAAGATGTTGTATTCACTATAAAATATCTACAAAAAGAATAAAAACAGCTACTGAGTGTAGCAGCAATAGATATAAAGGAAAAAGAGCAGCCTTCGTTTTACCAATACACTGGTGATAATGTCCAAAAGCACTATGGTAACTACATGGTCTAAGCTTCCATAGGGTCCTGCAAGGGGTAAATCTCCTTATAGATCCAGTCTCCATGTCCTAGTAGGTGTCAATCTGGGATGATATTGAATCCTACAACTCACCCTGGGGCCATCTGTATGTTTTTTTTATGTCATGGTGGTCATAGGATAAGTTCAGGGTGTAATAGGGTTAGTATAGGTGGTGGGGCCGCCCCTGTCGGGGTGATTACTCTGCAATGGCATATATCTAGACAGTTTGACGTAGTCTTTAATAGGGAAAGGTCTTACATATATCTACTTTTTGGTGACCTTCCCTTCAGCTATCCGGAGTACCATCACCTTAAGAATACCTAATGGAACCCTGGAAACGACATATTCATGGAATCGTGAGTCTCTCTGTCCTGACTGATGCTTTATGAATTCTGACATCGATAATGTTGTCTGTTATTGCTAATAAGTGGTATTCAGAGATTTTGTGATTTTATTAGAATAAAAAGTTATATTTTAAAATACAGTACATACCGTTACTACTGTGAATTCCTACAACTCACCCACCCTAGTCTAAACCCTCAGTACGCTCTCCCTCCAAGTGCAAAAAGTGCAACCATAACATACTCACTCTAAATAAACTATTATTACCCTAGTTATAACAAAGCACAATATCTCACCCAGTAGCGGATAGATCCCAGAGTAATAATAGCAAAAGTGCAAACTCCCCAAACGGAGGTTAAAGTGTGGACTGCCAATACTTTCCTACTAGAATAACCGTGTTTCAGCAGAGTAATATCACTTATCTAGACACATTGTAAACAGCAAGAACGTAGAGCAGTATCATGTATATGGCGCCATGGTCGTGTATAGCATCCCACTAAATGCAAAGCAGAGCTGACTATGGTATACAACATCCTGGGGCGAACTTATTAGATCAGGTTTACAACCACTGATTTCACATCATCACGAGTTGTGAGAAATGCTAAAGCCAGCTCTACTTCATCTGTAGCCTATAGATTAGTCCAATGGTTTGGCTTATTTCTGAAAAACACCCGATGCAAAATGTAATTATTTAACTTTTTTTTCAGGCAAGATGGATCCATTATAAAAAATGGGAAATATTTCTGCATAGACATCAGTGGCATAGGAGGTCCTGACCACAATAGCTAAAAATAAGGGGCATAACACTTTCCTAGTCCACTGTCTGCTCCAATTGGGTTATATTTGCTATTTCGTATGGTTGGTCATAGACTAAAATGGGCCAATGAAATAACATTAAAGGGGTTTTCACACTACAAAGATCATATCTCAGATTATGGGGACAGTAAAAATAAGCACTTTTGTAATTGGGTTGCATTACCTAAGTCACTTAGTATAGTAGATTTGAGCTTTTCTGTGCATCTGTTTTCTATTTCTGTTGCTGCTAGTCAGGACATGTCCCTTTTTCTGTGATTGGCTAGTCAGGACATGCCCCCGGACGGATTCCGTCCCTGGACACGCCCCCTGCACTGTGATTGGCTGCCTAACATTTCATTCAGCCTGTTGGGATACGCCCCCAGACAGGAAACACCCCAGACACGCCCCCTGTGCTGTGATTGGCTGCCTGCAAACTCTGTATTTACTCCTCTCTGAGCTATTAAAACCGAAAGTAAAACCAGCTATGTGAGAGGGATGCTGGCTGTATACTCCTCTCCCAGCTCTAAGGTGAATGATCTGGCTAATTACTGACTTTTAACTCATAGATCCCCTCATATAACACAGTCACACAGTCTCCTGCCTGATAACAGAGGGGGGGGGGGGCAGTGTACAGTCCTCACATGTGTTTCATCAGTTCAGGCTGGTTATAGCACAGCAAGGAGCTTGTGGAGCCTGGAGATGAAGGCGCTGCAGACACAAGAGAACATTGCAGGAGGCTGCAGATCTGTTCTGTCCAGACAAACTTCCCCTTCTACTGCAAATACAGAATGATGATGTCACAGCTCTTCAGTGAGGAGAGACACGCCTGCTGACAGGAGAGACTTGCCTCCTGGCAGGAGAGACAGCCTGCTTAGAGAAGAGACTGGCCCCTGGATTTCAAATTCAATCTCATAGAAGCAGGGGCGTTGCTAGGGTCCCAAAACATCCGGGACACGGGCCCTTAAGTTTTTCTGAGTAGGGCTGGGGGCACACGCCATTTTTCAAGCAACATTGTGAACTGCGGATGTATTTTTACAGAGAAAAAAATTCTGTTCCTGTCACTAATTTTCTGCACATTCCACATAGATCCCGTCCATCACCTCAGCAGTCACTGCACAATGAAAATCAGCGATGACAAATTTGCATTTTCAAAACCTCTCACCTATATATGACAGTGTAATACCTTATAAATAACAGTCACCAAAACATACACCGATACATGGAGCAAATATACCAGATGACTCATTGTTACTAAAAAAACTACAAAACCAAGACCCAAAACTATTACTACTTAATGTTCAAATATTTCTGCCAGACCCTGACCGAACGCGACCCCCACATGTCACATCAGTTGTACATATACCACCGCCATACAGTGGACAAAATGTGGTAGATACTAGTACGTAGGCTCAGCAGAAATATAAGTGATTACACTCGAGTTACATTTAGTGACTTACAGGAGTCATCTCTGAAGAGTTGTTCTATTTCCCTTCTTCTTCTCCATCCGGTCCAGACGCCATGACGTCCTCTCTCGGCCACGACTCTTCACTGTAGAATTTACAAAACAAACATCATAGACTCCTCATTTTATCAGCACTTCTCTACAATTTCCTATCTCTATACAAATGCCCCATCTATAGTGCCCCAAATGGTAATAATTACCCCCTTGTAGGTAAATATTTGCCCACTGTAGCTAGGTAGTAGCCCACTATAGCCAGGTAGTAGCCCACTGTAGCCAAGTAGTTGCCCCCTCTAGCAGGGTTGCTGCCCCCTCTAGCCAGGTTATTAGCCTCTAGCCAGGTTACTGCCCTCTGTAGCTAGGTTACTGCCCCCTTTAGGCAGTAATATGCCCCCTGTAGCCAGGTTATTAGCACCCTGTAGCCAGGTTACTGTCCCCTTAGCCAGGTAATATGCCCCCCTTAGCCAGTAATATGCCCCCTTAGCCAGTAGTATGCTTCCTTAGCCAGTAATATACTTCCCTAAGCCAGTAATATGCTCCCCTTAGCCAGTAGTATGCCCCCTTAGCCAGTAGTATGCCCCCTTAGCCAGTAGTATGCCCCCTTAGCCAGTAGTATGCCCCCTTAGCCAGTAGTATGACCCCTTAGCCAGTAATATGCCCCCTTAGCCAGTAGTATGCCTCCTTAGCCAGTAATATGCCCCCCTTAGCCAGTAGTATGCCCCCTTAGCCAGTAGTATGCCCCCTTAGCCAGTAGTATGCCCCCTTAGCCAGTAGTATGCCCCCTTAGCCAGTAGTATGCCCCCTTAGCCAGTAATATGCCCCCTTAGCCAGTAGTATGCCCCCTTAGCCAGTAGTATGCCTCCTTAGCCAGTAATATGCTCCCCTGACCTCACAAAAATAAAATAAAAAAAACCTACTCACCTCAGCACGGTCCGCATGTTCTGGTCCTGCAGCTTGAGAACGGTGTAAGCGGCGTGATGTCATCATGCCACTTAGCCGTTTCGCGGGCCCCGGGACCTCCTGTGCCGCACATAGGCTGCCGGCTTAGGAGACCCAGCGTCGCAGGGGGGTGATAAAAGCGGTGCGTCACGCCCCCTGCGACGCTGAGGTGTATGTGTAGCACTTACCAAGCACCGTACATACAGGGAGAAGGCAGGACGGTACCGATCCGTCCTGACTTCTCCCTGACTCTGACTGCGCGGCAGCTATGAAACGGCCGTGCAGTCAGAGATCACCTAGAAGCGTCCCTGGCGCTCCAGGCCCATGGCAGCGGCCTGGAACCCGGGAGGTTCGGGGCACAGGCAGATTTATTCCGGGCTCGTGCCCCGATTGAAACTGCCTAGCGACGCCCCTGCATAGAAGAGCACGAACACTTCAACCGATAAAACCCCTTTAAGGCTTCCAAACAGTGCTGTTACTTCCCATTATTAGTATCAGTGGCAAGGAAATTCTGCAGTGTGAATGGTGCATAAGACCTCTGAGGCTACTTTAATGGGGTGGGAACATGATAGGGCAGGTCTGATAAGGTGTATGGATATCACAAAGAGGCTTGTATGGATTGGGAGTAGGGCCGTTCCTAGGGGCGGGCAAGGCGGGCGATCGCCCGGGGCGCCGAGGGTCCGCTCACGCCTCTCCCACCCAGGGATCGGCCTCGGACTCTGCACAGCCGTTGTAACACAGCTTCGCAGAGTCACTCAGCAGCTGCACACTCGCTGTGCAGCTGCTGGTACAGGGGTAATGATCCGTCCTGCCTCCTCCCATGTATGTAACAGGGAAAAAGCCGTGCACCCCCTGCGACGCTGGGATCTCTTCGGCCGGCAGCTCTGCTGCCGAGGAGATCCCTGGGAGCTGCGTGATGGCGTAAGCGGCGTGATCACGTCACGCTGCTTACACTGCTCATCAGCTCTCGGACCTGAATGTGGGGACCATGGGATCATGGCGAGTACGTTGTATTTATTTTATCATCATTAACTGCAGGGGGCATATTACCTGGCGATATGGATACTACCTGGCCATTAGGGGTCACTACCTGGCTATTAGGGGGCACTACCTGACTATTAGGGGGCACTACCTGGCTATTAGGGGGCACTACCTGACTATTAGGGGGCACTACCTGGCTATTAGGGGGCACTACCTGGCTATTAGGGGGCACTACCTGACTATTAGGGAGCACTACCTGGCTATAAGGGGCAAAAACTGACTATAGGGGGCACTACCTGCCTATAAGGGGCATCTACCTGGCTATAGGGGCATCTACTTGGCTATAGGGGGCACTACCTGGCTATAAGGGGCACTACCTGGCTATAGGGGCACTACCTGGCTATAAGGGGCACTACCTGGCTATAGGGATATAACCTGGCTATAAGGGACATCTACCTGGCTATAGGGGGGCACTACCTGACTATAGTGGTATTACCTGGCTATAAGGGGCACTACCTGGCTATTAGGGGGCACTACCTGATTATTCGGGGGCACTACCTGGCTATTAGGGGGCACTACCTGGCTATAATAGGCACTACCTGACTATTAGGGAGCACTACCTGGCTATAATGGGCATTACCTGGCTATAGGGATATTACCTGGCTATAAGGGGCATCTAACTGGCTATAGGAGGCACTACCTGACAATAGGTGTATTACCTGGCTATAAGGGGCACTACCTGGCTATAGGGGGCACTACCTGGCTATAAGGGGCATCTACCTGGCTATGAGTGGGCATCTACCTGGCTATAGGGGGGCACTACCTGGCTATAAGGGGGCACTACCTGTCTATATGGGGCATCAACTGGCTATAAGGGGCACTACCTGACTAAAGGGGGCACTACCTGGCTATAAGAGGCACTACCTAGCTATAGCGGGCACTACCTGGCTATAGGGGGCACTACTGGCTATAGGAGTATTACCTGGCTATAAGGGGCTACTACCTGGCTATAGGGGGGCTACCTGGCTATAGGGGCACTACCTGACTATAGGGGTATTACCTGGCTATAAGGGGCACTACCTGGCTATAGGGGGCACTACCTGGCTATAAGGGGCATTACCTGGCTATAGGGGGATACTGTCTGGCTATAGGGGCTACTGTCTGGCTGCAGGGGCTACTACATGGCTACCATATGAGGTGCTATAGATGGGGAGTTTGTACAGAGGTAGGAATTGGTAGAGAAGTGATGATAAAGTGAGGAGTCTAAGATGTTTGTTTTGTAATTTCTACAGTGAAGAGTCGTGGCCGGGAGAAGATGTCATGGCGTCTGGGACAGACGGAGAAGGAAAAGGGAAAGAGAACAACTCTTCAGAGATGTCTCTTGTAAGTCCCTGGATGTAACTTTACTGTAATCTATTGTATGTCTGCAGAGCCTGTGAAGAACTTGTATCTGTCACTGTATGCAGGTAAAATTGGTTGTAGTATAAGGGTTTATATTCAGTAATGGTCAGTTTGTATTATTCAGTCTCTATATGGTGCCGGTATTCTGTCACTATGTGCTGGTGATATGTGGTCTTAGTAGGACATTGGCACTATTAGCCTTGGATTCTGGTTGGTGTATCAGTGTTATATTTGGTAACTGTATGACTATTATTTAGTAGTTTTATATGCAGCACATTGTGGTAAAGCTTTCTGTATATTTTGGCTTTGGTTGATGGTGATGCAATGTGTCGCATTGTGGCGCATTATGTTACGGGATGGGGGGGGGGGGGGTTGGGCAAAATTTCTTCACCTCACCCTGAGTGCAATTTAACCTAGGAACTGCCCTGATTGGGAGTCAGTCAGAACTCAGAGCCACTTTGCAAAAGCTGCTGTAGTGGACTTCAAACATCCACGTATTACATAAAGGGCAATTTATCTATGTAATACCACTATTTGTCTAGCTAAACAAGGCTTATATAGTAAAATCAGCTGTTTGTTGTGGATACCGATTATCTGATCACTGTGGCACCTGCAATATAAAGGGAGATGTCTCTGATGAGACAACATTTTAAGGGGTAAGGTCTGATGCAGCAACTACTTTGTTAAGACAAATCCACGGCCACAAAATAGCCACATGATTTTACCAGTAAAAATATGGCATTAGCAAAATTGTCTTAACCTCTGGTCTCACATCCTGTACGTCATTTTCTGTTACTTCGGATAGTGGTGCGATCGTCAATCTCCAAACAAAGATGGATCGCTAGAATAGGCTGTAGAAGAGAAAAAAGCGCAGATTGGGTCCTATGCAATGGTGCTCCGTTAAAATATGGATAAGTCGGGTGCTCACCTTTTTTTGCTGTACTAAGTTACGGTACAGCTCGTAGACGCGTTTGTTCCCTCAGTGTGGGAATGGAGAAAGCTGCTCCCGTCCTGATTCCCGCCTCAGGCACCACGAGGACGCCGGAGGATACGATAGGGAGAAGAACAACTCGCAGTGAACCCGTATTACAGGGGACACTAGCGAGATGTAATAGAATGGAATCCTAATCGGACTAGAGCGCTGGATGAAAATCTGAGCAAGTTACAGCTTAATTCTATAAAGTATATTTAATTCAATAAAGATAGCACATAACGCGTTTCGCGGGTCACAGCCCGCTTGCTCAGATTTTCATCCAGCGCTCTAGTCCGATTAGGATTCCATTCTATTACATCTCGCTAGTGTCCCCTGTAATACGGGTTCACTGCGAGTTGTTCTTCTCCCCATTTTCTGTTACTTCACCATAGGCCAAATGCTGTAATAACCAGAAGCAGGGTCGGAAACAACATCCAATGTGATTTCTACTTACCATAACATCAGGTCTGTGTTAAAGTGAACAGAAGTTATGTTGGACCTGACATTTGATGTAATTTCTTGTTACCATAACATTGGGCTAACGGAGAAGTACCTGGAAGTGACATTGAACCAATGTCTGGTATCACTTGCCATAGCACTATGCCTACGGTGAAATGACCATGAACCATGAAATAAGTGACATTGGATGGCACTTCAGACCAGAAAGTTGGAACGGTAGACTGGTAAATCAATTCCCTAAAATACTTAAACAACCCTAGCCCTAACTTAGGGTTAGAGCTCAGGTTATGCTCGATTTTTGGGGCAATTTTCACCAAAAATGGATTTGGGCTGAACCAAAGTGCTTAGATAGAGGTTGAATCCTGTTCATGTTAAATCCCGTTCTTGTTTAGGTTATGGTTAAGGTAGACTTTTTTTTACAATTTTAACCAAAAATTAATTCGGGCTGAACTGAAGTGCTTAGATGCAGGTTGAATCGTGTTCAGGTGAAATCCCGTGCTTGTTTAAGGTTATGGTTGAGGTTGATTTTTTTGGGGTCATTTTATCCAAAAATTGATTCAGGCTCAACTGCACTGAAGTGCTCGAATATGGGTCGAATTTGACCCAAATCTGTAATGCAACTCTAGTCCGGTTTATAGGTTCTGATGAGTATTTAAGTGTATAACAGTGTAACTAGTAGTGCAAAAGTAGTAATTGCAGTTCAGCCTTTGGCCGGGTCAATGGCATCTCAGCCATGTAAGAAATCACCAGCATTAGGAATAGTATGCGGTAGGTGATGGCCCTGCTGCAGATTTTGCATAGGGCTTTTAGCTCCATATAAAACTTGTTTTCTAGTAAAATCCATATGTGTAATGTAAAATAATACCGCATGATTAATAAGGGCTTCGCACACAGCAACAGCTGAAGACAAGAAATGTCATTAGGATAATTAGTCTTCCCATCTTTGTGGAGAATTCTCTAATATTAGATACATCCACACTTCCCTGGCAGCTGATATGAACTCTAACGTTATTTAACTAATTCAGTTATTGGTTGTTAATGTTCATGTGGAAATTGATAGCGGCAGAAAAGGTAATAACATTTATAATTTAATAAACAGCACAATGCTATGACTGCATGGAAAACTCTTGTAAAGTGGATCTATCACATCTTGTATAGCAGTGTATGAAATTTTTTAATACATGTTATTAGGGAATGTGGCATCTGCCTCACCTTCCTGCAGCCTGTAAGCCCTGCAGAATTCCCACTTGGGTTGAGGCCACTGGACACAACATTTGGCGGGGCCCCTGTTGCTGATCGTAAGCAAGCCTTTCCCAGCCATAGACCTGACACTTCTTGCAGACATAGGCTTTCATGACCAAGGATGTGAGTTTCACATACTGACTGTAAAATCTATAGTGAGCGCATAACGACGGCTAGAAACGTTATTTTGGGCTCATTTGAACATATCCAGCCCTGAAAGTCCTGTCACTTCTAGTTGACAGATTTTCACAGCAAGTTACTGTTTGACTGAAATTGCATAAAAGTGGTTGGAGTGTAAATTGCTGGGTTGTATTTTGACAATGTGCCTGGTGGTCCTTTAAGGCAATACATGGATATGATAGTGCAACATCACTTTCTATTCTACGATTCAGGTTTTATTAGTACGTCAGAAGTTGGTTACCTCGGCTACCAAAGTTTCTGTAAAAGAAAATATGACTGCCACGTATGACCTCACCTTTACTTGTTTCAAAATAACATACTAATGAAATGTTAACCAGACCCCCAAAATTCATTCAGAGCCACACTACAGGGCTAGAGTTGCTAGATGTCAGACCAAAAAAATTCAGACCCCAGACCAGATGCCAAAATTCATGCAGACACATATCAGATCATTAGACTTATGAGAACCAAGACCAAAGAAATTCAGACCCCAGACCAGAAACAATCATGCATTCATATTCACATCATATTCATAAAGTTATTATTACCCAGACCAAAAAAATTCAGACTCCAAACCAGATGCCAAAATTAATTCCTACCCATACCATAACTTACTAGACCAAAGACCAAAGAAATTCAGACCCCAGACCAGATGTCAAAATTCACTCAGACCCACACCATAACTTACTAGACCAAAGAAATTCAGACCCCAGACCAGATGTCAAAATTCATTCAGACCCACACCATAACTTACTAGACCAAAGAAATTCAGACCCCAGACCAGATGTCAAAATTCATTCAGACCCATATCATATCCTTAGACTTATAAGACCCAAGACCAAAGAAATTCAGACCCCAGACCAGAAGCCAACATTCATTCATATCCACATCATATTCATAAAGTTATTATTACCCAGACCAAAAAAATTCAGACTCCAAACCAGATGCCAAAATTAATCCTACCCTTTCCATAATTTATAGACAAAGACCAAAAAAATTCAACCCCGGGACCAGATGCCCAAAATTTTTAGACCACCCCCCATAATTTTCGGGACCAAAGAAATTCAGCCCCGACCAGATGTAAAAAATTCATTCAGCCCCACACCCTAACTTACGGAGCCCCCCCCAAAAAAAATTCGCCCCCAACCAGATGTAAAAAATTCATTCGGGACCCCACACTATTTTCCCTAATTTATTTAGACTTCAGCCAAAAAAATTTCCCAAACCCCAGTCGATGCCAGAATCCATTCGGATCCATACCATATTCCTAAACTTATAACTCAGATAAAAAAAAATGAACACCCCAAATCAGATATCAAAATTCATTCTGACCCATATCATATCCCTAGACTTATTAGACCCCAGACCAAGTTTTTTCAGACCCCAGCCCAGATGAAAAAATTAAATTCAGACCACAATTTCGGGCCCCCCCCAAGGGGTTGGTGCCTTAGTGATCATGCCCCTGCTTCAATGTATTTCCTTAGAGGTAATTGATTTTTCCTACATGATCTTCTGCTCTCCAGAGATGATATAAGAAATTATTAGACTGACGTTCATTCCGTACAACGGAGAAAATTATTCTGGGGACTAGGAACAGCCATTATCATTATAGAGCATGTGTATGGACACTTTTAAATACTTTTGGTAAGTCCATTTAATACTCTCTTGTTTTTTTCAGGGGGGACTCAGGGAAAACCCAAAGCCAAAAAAGGGTGAGGGGTTTTAAAAAAAAAGCCATCCCACAGTAAGCATATCCAGTTAATCGGGGGTGTTTCAGGGCGGAGTGAGGATTTTTCTGGGATTAGACTAGAATCTCCCAGATTAACCAATTAGAAGGTTGTCAAATATGGTCCACTTTAAACTAATCATTGCACATGCAGGGTTTTAATTTGATATCTGGTGATATAAAGTGAGGTCAAAATAAAGTCTTCTGCTAGACCTTTTTAGAGGCTTGAAAAATTTTCAGCAGAATATATTAATTTGGGCCCCAAGAAGGGCCGGGCCATTTTTTTGCACGGGGGCCACATTTAGGCAGTTCCCCGGGGGGCCCCACAAGTACGGGGGGCCCCAGGGGGGGTACATTTGTCCCGGAAATACAAAAAAACATACCCAGGTCCCATAGATGGTTTTGGCTTATTTTATGTTTGTGTGTTTTTGGGGATGTCCCAAACAAAAAAAAAAACCATGGTGGAGAAGGGAAAAAAAGGCTCCCTCCCGGGCCCAAATAAAAGCCCCCCCCCCTTTTTTAGGCTTTTTCCCAGACATAAGTGGTGTGAAAATTTATGGGTGTGTTGGGAGGGGCTAGGGGCCCTGCCCTAGTGTGATGCCCAATGTATTTGGAAAAGGCCCCCACCCCAAATGCTTATTCAGGGGCCCATAATGTGTTAAGACGCTCTCCCATAAGCAGATGCTCGGGTTTGGCTCCCCTTGGGCTTGTTTAAACCCTGGGCTTGGGTTTTTTTTTGTTTTTTTAGAGAGTTGCTTTGCTTGGTCTCATCCTATTCGGTATTGGGAGGTGAGAACATTTGCAAAACTCTCTTCTCCAGAGAAACTGCATGGTTATCAAACAAAGGGGTAAGGAACAGTGGTCTCTCCAGTCTTGGGGGACAGGAGGCAACAAAAGGATTATGTCCCACATGTAACAAATTGGTTTTTTAAAAATGTGAATGAAACTAAAGGAAAAGGGCCCTTAATTTTTCCCCGACAAACCTGCCGCCTGTAAAAATAATGAAATATTTCTTTTGAAGAGGTCTATGCATTCAGCATTCAGATAATGGATAAATGATTTTGTGCTCTATGAATAGTGCTGAATATCTTGCATATGATTTAGAAATGCAGATGCTGCTCTTGTCGCAGCAACTTAACGTTCTCATTTAATCCCTTAATAGTGGAGATTTCAATGCAGCTGAATGTTTTATTCCCCAGGGGAAAGTTAAAGGAAAACCCCCTTTTGTTTTCTGGAAAAAAATTTTTAAAAAGAATGATTTTAAATGAAATTAAAAGGGCAATTGAAAGATGTTTTAAAAGAATTTAAAAACAGAATCAACAAAGCTGGAAAATAAGAAATAAACAATTTCCCTTTGACAGAATAGAGGGTCATTTTAAAACTCGGGATGGCCCTTTGGGCCCGGGCAGGGTTTTGGGAAAAAAATTTTTTCGGTCACTTATGGTCAATTAAAAGCAAACATGTTTAACCTCTTCTAAAAGTGGCTTACTTTGTGACTTAAAGGGGTTTTCCCAACCCTTTTAAATTTAAAAGAGGACTTACTCTCAAAGGAAAAGGTAATTTTTAATTTGGCGGTATTGCCCCACCCCTTTCCGATTTAGGGTAAATTTAAAGGTCCTTGGGGGCTCATTTGGGCGGGTGCAAACCTTTTTAAAAGCTTAAATGTAAACCCTTTGTAGTTTGATAAAAATACTGCCCGTGCCCTTTCCTTTTTTTACTTAAATTAAGCATTAAAGAGACTGCAGACCTTACCCTCTCACTCAGCCCAAAAAAGGGGGGGGTTGCCAGAGTTGGACCCCCCACCAATTAAATTGATGAAAACTTAAAGCCTCAGAAAAGGTCAAACTTTTTTGTAAATCTTTTTAATATTTTTATTTTTCCAAAACACAGACATACAATGGCTTTTTATGTAGGATAAGCTGTAGCTTTCATTTTGGCCCCCATTTTGGGTTTTACACGTTGTTTAAAAGTTTTTTTTTCTTTTGGGGGGATGGGTATTGTCTTTTGGGTTTTTCTGCTTTGTGCCCCCGAAAGGAGGGACGAAATGTTTATTTTATTTTGTGTTTTTTTTTGGGGGGGGGGGAATTTCACTTAGTGAATTATTTTTATTATATAGCAGTTTTTCAGGGGAGATGATGGGTGTAGGAAGGGGTTATTAGCTACCTGAAGATGTCTTGTACTTACATTTTTGCACTTTCAATTTTCTTCCAAAAAAGCTCCCAGTGGACCAGGAATTTGAAGACAGCAATAATTTATTGATAACTCAATGTGCAATATAAAGCCAAACTTCTTTGGGAAAAGGGGGGTATTTCCCAGGCTAAGAACCCCCACCCCCTGACCCAAAAACCCCTTTGGGTGGTTTTCCAGAAGGTGCCAAGACTTCACTCACAAGAATACTGCAACTAAGTAAGTTTTGATGGGTTTAATCCTTTCCATTACTTTTCAGGGCTTCCCGTTAGGGTGGGAGTGGGGCTGGGGGGGAGGTGATTTTTAACCCCCCTTTTAAGAAGCTGCTTTGGTAGAAGGCCCCTGATCCAAATGTAGTTGTGGCCTGAGACTACACTTGGAAAAGGAGGAGCTCAATTTCCATTTTTAGCATTTGCTGCCCAACTTATCTAAACTCCTTTTAAAATTGGGGAAAATTTTTGGATTTTATTAAAGTGAATATCATCACTTAAGGACTATTTCGTTTTGTGCCCGCATTCTTCACCAATTGACGGGGATCTTCCATCAGAGTTTGGTAAAAAAGAGACCCCAAAATACTTGTTTTTAAAGTCCAAAACAACATTATTCCCCGTGACTACCCTTTTAAAAAGTGTATAGGTGCAGGTTAGAATCACTGCTTTTGAGGTTTTTCTGCACCTCATCGATTGAAAACCCCAACAATCGATTTACTTTCAAAACTCATATCAAAAATTCTTTTTTGCAAAAAGGGCCGTTTAAATTTCTTTACTTCACCATCTGCAGCGAGAGCCAGTGGTTGCAGTCAAAACAATCACACTGCAGACAAACTGAAGTTTGCTACATCCATAATAGGTTTTCATTGTGCCTATAATGATTCAATCTATATAATTAGCATGTTATTTATTTCATGTGCAAATAATAAACAAAGTTAATGGGGTGCCTTTTCCCCTATAAAAAGGGGCCGCTTGTCCTCCGTATTCAGATCTTTCCCCCATTGAATCATAGGGAACGTGGGGCTCTCCATTGTGGGTGGATTTTAGGCCCGGAGAAAAAAAAACAACCCGCAGAGCTTCATGGGAAACAAAGCAATCCAAAAAACGGAGAATCCAAACGAGTTAAACCATCCCCAAATTTATTGTTAAAAAGATGTAAAGGGCAGGGGTTTGGGTATTTGCTCAAATTTTGCCAACGTGTTTCGGGAATTTAACAAGGTCCCTTTTTCAAAAGCATGGGTTTCCCAAAAACCGGGTTGGGCGTTATGGTATATCTACCAAATGGGCCCCGGGGGCCCTCATTTAACAATAAATTTGTGGATGAATAACTCGCTGGATACTCCGTTATTGGATTGCTTTGTTGTTATTTATTTCATACTTTCCTGAAAAGTTCAGAGCCTCCTGCAAAGAGGAGAGATCTCCTGGGCTCCTGGGGAGAGCTGGAAAGTCTCCCAGAGCTGGCATCTAAGAGGCTGCCAGCTGCTTTTTATATAGTAGTTGCATCATAAGACACATCCCATTACACCACTTGGTACAGAGGGGTCAAGCCGCAGCTAGTCTGGCTCTAGAGGTGGCGTTGCCCACTTTTTGGACAGTAGATAAGTTATCCAATGTCTGGAAAAACTAGATGATGCCATATTCCCTAATCAGTTTTCTTCCAGAGTTGTTACACAGTTGCAAAAAGGGGGGTGGGGATTTTATTTGGGAAAAGGGGGCGGTTCAAAAAAAATTTTTTTTGGCAGACGGGAAATCTTTGAAGGAAAGTTTTTATGTTTGGCAAATATGGTCATCTGTCAAGTTTAGCTTTGCTAGGGCTCTAAGGACATGTTTCCATGGCTGGGAAATTAAAACTTTTGGCCTTTTTTGGGCCCCGTATTTTTCAGTTTTTAAAATTTATTTCAGGGGGCTGTTTTTCTGTGTTGTTTTTAATGTGGTTTTTGGATGCTGATTTCAAGCTATTTTGCTGCGGATGTGGATCAGTTTCAAATTATTGGATTTTTTTTCTGCTCTCCATTAAATTCTGTGGGCAGTTTTCAGTGAGTTTCCGTGGTGCTTTTAAAAAAACCCAGTGCTTTTGAAAACGCGCAGTGTGCACTGCAACGCTGTTCTATTAAAAACAATGTGGGATAGATTGCAGTCTGTTCTGGACACGATTTTGGCCCGTTTTTTTTGCCTGAATCTCTGTTAGAAAAGGGGGGTCAAAAACAGTCATTGAATTACACTAGGGTATGCACCGGCTTATTTTGGGGGGACATTTCAGCACTTTTTTTTGCGGGTACTTGCCTAATATAGTGAAATGTGCTCCAACATTTGGAATTCCAAAAATCCTGAAACAGGATTACCCCTTTCCCTCTTCTAGGGCTACAATACAACCGGGGAGATAAGTGATTGTACTTATTGTGGCCGAAAGCCCCCGGGGAGTACCCCGTCAGGGGCTCTCGAATCCCGGGCTAATTGGGCCGTACATACCCCCCCAAATTAAACCGGTGAACTTCCCTAACACTACCGGGAAAAATCACCTGCCAAAATCCAATAGAAAATCTAGGGAAAAACTAAAGCTCAAGATCATAAAGGACCCCACAGAACTTCGGGATTTGAAGAGTGTTTGTGGGAAAAAAGCCAAAATCCCCCCCTGAGCAAAATGTTCTATTTCCCATACAGGGGGCGTTTGTCATCCCCAACAAACTTTTGTCCCAATTTTTAAATACATTTCAGTAACCTCAATACTTTTTTCCCTGTCTTTTTCTTTTTATTAACATTACTTAAAGGGGTTTTGCCAGACTGCCTTATCTGCTAAGAAGAAATTGTAAACAACCACGCTGAGCGGAGAGAAGACACAGCCAGAGCACAAAGCCTGCATAAGGGATGGTGAAATTTCCATCAAATAATCAAACTAAACTAGGGTTTTCTGTAACAAAAGACAACACCTTTTCTCCACAGCACTTGAAAGTTTCTTCATTTCCCTGTCATCAGATAAACGGGTCTACCAATAATCAAAAAAACTAGGGGTTTTCTGTATCAAAAGACAAATTTTCTACCCTCCTGAAAGTTCTCACCCCCTTTCACAAATAAAAGTGTTCTCTGCCAACGGCCCCTTTCTTTCAGGTCGTACCCAATAGAACTTTAATAATAAGGGCAGGTAGGAAGCCTGTACTCTCTCAGGCGCAATTTTTTAAATAAAACATAAAATTAGAAAAGTGTTTAAAAAATCCCTTTTTGGGAGACCCCACTCAATTTACATTTTGGCAAAACCCCCTTTAATCAGGGACATCTACTTTTTACAACATTGGTAGAATTTCATTCATAGACATTAGAAATAGATTTACTTAGAAAATTGACGACATGTTCACTACTTATTGCAGCTGCTGTATCTGCCATCTAACCTCTATAGAGGACGAAGGGAAAAAAAGTACTTGCATGGATTTTGCACAGATGTGAATTATTGGAATCCTCACATGTTTTTGGTTGATGTGTTGCAGAGAGCGATCTGATTATCAGGTAAACAATACATATACAGCCCCGCTCCTTGGCACAATGCTGATACACCACCCAGGCTCCTTCTCCTGTAATAGCAGCAGCTCTGTTACCAAGGGAAAAGATAAAAAGTGAACGCTGGTATTTTGGAAACATTTTTATTTTTTACATCAATTAATTTCTAGCAACAGTGGCACTTGGATGTGAAGCGCGCAGCGCAGTACGTTTGGGTATTTAATGAAATGCCAGATTCTGTTTGTTGTAAGCTAATATGTACAATTGCCTTGAGGATGGAGGTAAACAGACAGATTTATGGAAATAACAGGGAATACAACTTGGCATTGGGTAGAAAGATAGAAATATTATCAAAGCTTCCAGGAAGGACGCTCTAATTCACATTAAACATTACGTGTGTGTATCTGGAAATCCGTTACCAGCTCCAAACACCTGGAGCAAAGTGAAGTGAGAAATACATTTGAATTAAGGCCCATTCACAGGAATCGAAATGAACACAGATCCTGTGACGAATCTGCATTAAATCCCAACATAGTAACCCCCATTGAGTTGGGGTTTTTCAAAGCATTCACATACAAACAAAAAAATTTTGTGTGCCTTTTTTATGTCTTTAAAAAATAAATCTCCATGAGGAAGATCTGAACTCAAAGGGGTTTTCGGGACAATTTTTTTTTCATTTGTTTAGGGGTTCACAAATGTAAATTTTTTAAAATTGTAATTCATACTTACTTGTACTGTAGAACCACGCAAGAGCTCATACCCTCACATACCCTCACTAAACATTACATCACACTCCGGTGTACTTTGAAGCCAAGCTCAGCTCAGGAACACTCCCCTGTAGTCGGTGTGACCTAATCAGAGAAGATCTGACTGAATTCACTCTTTCCACCTGTAGTTGGCAAGGGAATAGAAGTAATTACATTAGAGTAATTACACGGAAGGAGGAAGTTTGCTTATCTTTGAGTCCTGCTGGCAGAGGATAGCAGTTCAGAGCTGGGGGGTTGTGTACTTCTGTCAGTAGGGTTTTGTAATGCATTCACATGCAACACAAAATTTTTGTGTGGCTTTTTGATGTTTGTAAAGAGAAAAATCTGCCATAGAGGATGATTTGAAGCTCAAAGGGGTTCTCCGGGACAATGTTTAAATTTTTTTTATAGGGCTCACAAGTGTATTATTTTAAACTTTGTAATTCATACCTTACTTGTACTGTAGAACCACACAAAGAGCTCTGTCCTCCCCTTAACCTCTGCAAACCATGTGACATTCATTGTTCACTTAACATTACATCACACTCAGGTGGTGTACTTTGAAGCCAAGCTTAGCTCAGGAACATTCCACTGAAGTCGGTGTGACCTGACCAGAGAAGATCTGGCTGCATTCACTCTTTCCACCTGTAGTTGGCAAGTGAATATAAGTAATTACTTCTCTTTGAGTCCTGCTGGTAGAGGACAGTAATTCAGAGCTGGGGGATTGTGTACTGCTGTCATGAATATGTTTACAC
The DNA here is from genome assembly GCA_025379985.1 of Phyllomedusa bahiana. Lineage (NCBI taxonomy): Eukaryota > Metazoa > Chordata > Amphibia > Anura > Hylidae > Phyllomedusa > Phyllomedusa bahiana. Next base: position 5,517 of record JAODAL010033704.1, on the reverse strand, counting down.
AGTGACTCATAAGTCCTAATTATTATTATTATCATGACAGCAACTACAGAGCTGGGGAGAATTACACACTTACTGCATGTCAGCACAATGTTTAGCAGTGATAACTGTGGAGGGAAGTCCTAGATTGTAATGCAGTCTGGGACTTATAGGAAAGAAATACTGGAGAACTACTGACACTCCCAAACGCAGGAAGTTTCACTGCAAAAAGTGGGTCTTATGATAGATGAATAAGGAGAGAAAAATAAAGAAAGTTATAAACGTAGTGAAATGTCTTTACATTTCAATATAAATGCTGTTTATAGTGTTCTATGAAATCTTTGAACTCCTGGATAACTATTTAAGTATAATTGGTGCAGCCGATAGTTCTTCCTCCTACACGTCTATCAATGGCCATGTGAAATGTCAGCAAACTCGTGAGGCCATTGGTGGAGGCATCAGAGGCGCTACTACCAGCTGCACCACAGCCGCATGGTGTATGCCAATCCTTATTTCCCTGGATCCTGCACAGAAAAGCTGAGGATTTGCCTCATTGAGTGGCAATAGGGCTAATCCTTGTAAAAATCCATAGCACTGTATACTGAATATTCTAGGAAGAAAATCCAAGAGTCACCCTTAGATTTCTGCTATGAAAATTCAGGTTGGATCTCTGCAGACATGTGAACCCACAATTAAAGGGTAGCCCTATCTCATTGGTTAGCTTTAAACAGTGGGCAAAGGTAAATAATCGCATTACCTAATACATTACTTTTCTGATTTTGCTTCATTTCAAAGACACAGTAGTTTTTCTCCCCTGCTTGTTTACAGAATCCAGTTCAAGCTAGCAACCTTGACCTACAAGACTCTCCATAACCTCTCCCCTAAATTCATATCTGCCTTAATCTCCAGATATCTCCCCTCACGCAACCTCCGCTCCTCACAGGACCTTCTTCTCTGCTCTCCTCTTATCAGCGCTTCACATAACCTTCTCCAAGACTTCTCTCGTGATTTCCCCACACTCTGGAACTCATTGCCCCAACACATCAGACTTTCCCCCACTCTCACTTGCCTTAAAGGGGTTTTGCCACCATGTAATGTTGACGTGGGAACCTCCAAAATGGGTATTTAATCACTTTTCTAAATATATGTTATTAAAAAAAGTGAAAACTATGAGAGCTCCCGCATTTCTCAACCCCCTTGGTTTCCACAAAGCTTTCCCCCAGTCACGACCAGGAGCTGAAAGGGCCCCGCTTGCGTGAATAAATTCTTATCTGATGACAGCAGAATGAATGGTCCTTTTAAGGCACCGGTAAACAATATTTTTCTTTTGTATACAGAAAAAACTACTGTATGTTATTAGAAACCCGCTTTATCTGATGAAGAAGCTTTCAATCTGCTGTTTAGAATAGGTGTTCTCTTTTGTTAAAACAGAATTCACAAGTTATAGTTTGATTATTTGAGTGCTCTGGCTGTGTGTGTCCTGTGTGCTCTCTGTCACTCGTGATTTTTTACATTACATAACTGCTTAGCAGATAAGGTTTCTCCTGGGCAGTGCCGTCTGAGGCTCCTGTGTCTTGCTGTATTAATCCACTTTGTACTGTTTATTTTGTTCACTTAAGTTTTGAGACGCTCCCTTTGGATTCCTCACTCCCCCCTCCCCTCTCCCTCTCTTTCCCCTGCAGCTTCTGACTCAGCGTGATTTGTTGACACTTGCTCTCATACTGAACGGAGGTCAGTACTTGGTCTGGTGGCAAATCCCCTTTAAGGTAACCTAAAAACCTACCTCTTCAGGAGCCTATAACCAACATTAACCGTGTTGCACTGCTCCACCCCACAAACATGCCCTCCCCTCACCGTCTGTCTCTTTTCCCTCCTTCCCTGTAGATTGTAGCCCTCAGGGCAGGGACCTTTCTCCCTCTGTACCAGTTGTTAGTCATTTATTGTTACTTTGTAATTGTGTGACCAATGTTATTTGTGTTCCCGCCTCGAATGTACAGCGCCCTAGAAGGGCGCTCTAAAATAATAATAATAATAAAATTTTCCAAGGTTACCAATCATGTCTCTCTGTTCTAGCAGTGGTCAGGATATTGAAGTCAGAAGGATGGAGCTTCTCAGTCTCTGATCTTGTCTTTCCTACTGAGAGAAACTTTATTCCTTTAGAATTACTGAGCAGGGAGAGCTCAGGAGCCTTTAGCTATGGAGCAACAATTCTCTTTCTATGAACATACACAGATAAAAGTGTGAATGTACTCGAATCACCATGTTTGTCTCTCAGTTTCCTCTCATGACAAATACAGCTCTGCTAGCTCCCACAGACCTCCTGCTTGGACAGTGTCATTGTCTTTCAAAACCCGTCCATTAATAATGTCCCTCTTAAAGGCACAGCTAGGAATAAGAGCTAGCAGAGCTGAAAGGTTGGTCAGTGCTGTAAAATCGCTTCCAGCTTACAAAGTGATTGGGAGCCTGAAGCACTTTGTTCACATGATGGATTTTTCAGTCTTAAACATCCATTGTGTGGATGTGTCAGAAATCTGAAGCAACCTCAGATTTTGGCAGTAGATTTCATATCCATAAGCAGGACAATCTGCTGAATGAACTACAGTGCAGAATCCCAAAGCGGCCTGATGGAGTGAGGATTCCCAGCAGAATGCATATAGAAAGCTCACCAAAATCCATGTAATATTCCACTGTGTGAACATGGCCTCAATGGATAGACACGTATTTTCTGTGGGGATTTTCTGGATCTATATAAACAAAAGGTATTCATAGTGTAAATGAAATATTCTAGAACTTTTTAATGTACTTTGTATATTAAAATTTCCAATTTCAAGATCTTTGAAGGTGGGCCCCACAAAGGTAGGAAGATAGGCTATAGGTGGGGCCCACATAGATAGACAAGTAGGTGGATAGGCTATAGGTGGACCCCACATATGTAGGTAGATAGGTGAATAGGCTGTAGGTGGGGCTCACATAGGTAGATAGGCTATAGGTGGGGACCATGTAGGTAGGTAGGTAGGTATATAGGCTATAGGTTAGGCCCACATAGGTAGCAGGTAGGTGGATAGGCTATAGGTTGGAAGATAGGTTATAGGTGGGGCCCATATAGATAGACAAGTAGGTGGATAGACTATAGGTGGACCCCACATATGTAGGTAGATAGGTGAATAGGCTGTAGGTGGGGCTCACATAGGTAGATAGGCTATAAGTGGGCCCACATAGGTAGGTAGGTAGGTAGGTATATAGGCTATAGGTTGGGCCCACATAGGTAGCAGGTAGGTGGATAGGCTATAGGTTGGGCCCACATAGGTAAGCAAGCAGGTGGATCGGTTATAGGTGGGGCCCACATAGGTAGGCAAGTAGGTAGATAGGCTATAAGTGGGCCCACATAGGTAGGTAGGTATATAGGCTATAGGGGGCCGCAGGCTTTAGTTAGACTACAGGGGCCTCACATAGGCATGCAGGCTTTAGACAGGCTATAGAGGTTCCCATATAAGTAGGCAGGTTTTAGACAGGTTATAAGGGGCCCCACATAGCCTCTGACGGTAGTGTGAACAGAGCCTTTAATGGTAGTATGAACAGAGGCCAGGAAGGCAGTGTGAACAGAGGCTTAGAAGATTGTGTGAACACAGCTTCTGATGGTAGTGTGAACAGAGCCTATTAATTAAAACAATAACATATAGGTAAGAACAGATATGGGGGGGACAGAACATTTACCCCTCAGCGTAACAGTAAGTGTTAGGATTAGCACTCTGAACAGACATAAATATACATTAGATCAAATGCTCTACAGACACACTGGCAACATGAAAGCAAACAAAAGACTTGTAGAGTCGCATTTGGCAGCGAATGATTCACTTTCTACATCTGTCTCCTGACTTTAATTTGTTAAAGAAAACACATTCAGCAAAGTCGAGCGCTATGAAATATTTAGAAGGAGCGAGCACAGTATGAATGACTATTGATCACTTTCTTTTAAAATTCTTTTAAAACTGAAAGGTTTTCCTTCACTGCTTGCTAATAAAGGAGCTAACATGGCATCTGTACGGACTCAAAGCGAGGGGTCGTCAACAGTTATCAATAAGATATTTATAAAGTAAGTGCACCCTGTATGTAGTGAAGCCAGAGGTCGGAGTCAAGGTAGGAACAATGTGCAAGAATTTCCTTGGAACCTTAAAACTTATGCCTCTAAATCCTTATGTGCAGTAACTGTGAGAAGTTTCTTGTAAACTTGCATCCTAAGAGAATCCCCTCTCTCTCTAAGGTCTTCCTGGCAACTATGTACAGTTCAGCCTTGTAACATTTTTTATGTTCTTTTTTCTTTAGTAGCACTATTTTATTTTATCCATCCATGATGAATGATTGAAAACAATCATTCACTAGACACTAAAGCTGCTACCACCAACTTGTGTTTTTCCAGCAATGGTTGCAGGTTGTTTGTTCTCTGTTTCTCTCCTGACACAGCAATGCACATCCATTAGATGAAGCAGAAAAACGTGACTCATTATATAACTAAAGTAATTTCACTGCCCCCCGACATGTTTTGCCGCAAATGTGGCGTCTTCAGGGATTAATGGAGCAATAATGGGCAGTTGCTCCATCAACCATTGACGATGCCACATTAGTGGTGAAACATATTTTAGTTATAGATAGGACATATTTCAAGGTCTAGTGTACTGCAGGCATTATTATTATTATTTATTATTATTATTTATTTTATAGCGCCATTGATTTCAGGGCGCTATACATTCAGGGGGTTACATACATAACATAAGTCAAACAAGTACAATGATAACAATATGTGAGTATCAACTGGTACAGAGGGAGAGAGGACCCTGCCGAAGAAGGCTTACAATCTACAAGGAAGGTGAGAAGAGACAGAAGGTGAGGGGCAGACATGTTTGTGGAGGGAGTAGGGGCAGCAGGGTTATTCTAGGTCGTAGGCTATCCTGAAGCGATGGCTTTTCAGGTTGCTTTTGAAGCTGGTGAAAGTGGAAGAGAGTCTGACATGCAGGGGCAGTGAGTTCCAGAGTGTGGGGGAAGCACGAGAAGAATCTTGGAGACGGTTGTCTGAGGAGCTGATAAGATGAGAGCAGAGAAGAAGGTCCCGTGAGCAGTGTAGACTGCGTGAGTGGAGATATCTGGGGATTAAGGCAGAAATGTATGGATGGGAGAGGTTATGTAGAGCCTTGTAAGTCATCGTTAGTGTCTTGAAATTTCTTTGCTGGGCAATGGGAAGCCAGTGAAGGGATTGGGGAGAGGGGAGAGGTGGATAAGACGGGCAGCAGAGTTGAGGAGGGTTTGAAGGGGAGTGAGAGTGAGAGTGCTAGATGGGAGACCACAGAGAAGGATGCTGCAGTAGTTTAGGCAGGAGCTGAGAAGGGCATGGACCAGCATTTTTGTAGTATCAGGGTTAAGGAATCAGCGGATTTGTGAAATATTTTTCAGGTGGAGGCAGGAGAGGTGAGGGCTTGGATGTGAGGCTTGAAGGACAGAGAGGACTCAAGGGTTATCCCAAGGCAGCGGACTTGCAGGACCGGGGAG
>JAODAL010033703.1:0-45238 GCA_025379985.1 Phyllomedusa bahiana | reverse complement strand
TTTTTTTGATTCATCTTACCTCAGTCCTGTATTCATGGTTTCATTTTGAATTCAGGGGCGTGTTTACTGGCTTCTCTAGGCTGCAGTGGAAGCCAGGTCTGTAGCTGAAGCAACCAGTGCTGGCAGCCTATCATGAGAGATTGAACAGGTCTGTAGCTATAGCGACCTGAGGACTTGGGATGGGTTGTCTTTGACACATTACTACTGATGTTCTATCTACAACTGAAATAGCATTTTATTGATATTTTCATGGTATATTTCATACTTGGTATAACTGAATTGTGACTTCATTACATTGATTAGCGGAACAAGATTTTAATAACTACTGTGAAGTGTTATGCCCTGTATCAGTAAGATTGGCCCCACGTGCCCAACTGCAAAACAGAATATAACAATTAGAACAAACTACTAAAACTAGTCATCAAAAATACAAATTGTAATTTACTGCATAAGGGGAAAGAATAGAAAGTAAATGGATTTCTACTGTAGGCCTATGTGTTTAGTTATGTGCCTTTTACTTTATTTAAAGGGTTTGTCTCACTACACTGATTCATCTTACCTCAGTCCTGTTTTCTTGGTTTCATTTTGAATTCAGGGGCGGGTTTACTGGCTTCTCTAGGCTGCAGTAGAAGCCAGGTCTGTAGCTATAGCAACCAGTGCTGGCAGCCTATCAGGAGAGATTGAACAGGTCTGTAGCTATAGCGACCTGAGGAGCTGAAACAGCCCATACAAGAGGGGATAACTAGGAATAGGTAGGACACTGTTAATGGACATATATTGCAAAGTGACTTGTTTTTGCAAGATCTTGAACATAAAAAGCAATCTGTGTAGTGAGACAACCCCTTTAATGAAACGTACAGTAAAAACTAGCGTCCGCCTATCGACACTCTACGTAGACTTGCATCTATTCGAAATTACTCACTAATGAATGATAATAAAGTGTTCTATGACTGAAAAGTGAATATGTGTGATCATAAAATCAGTTTTACAGCTAATGCTTTATGATAATGTCATGGACTCCGTTCCCAGAAATATTAACCTCATAAAAAAAAACTGCTGCCTGCTCTTCAAGAGACACCAGCTAAAGTACAATAACCTGTAATCTGAGGTTGCGTGATAGACTACTGGCTGCTATACATGTAGCTTCAAACAATACACATAGAAGTGCCGTATGAAACATTTTTGGAGTACTGACTCAATGTACAGCCACAGTATAGGAGTTTTCTCTTCTCTTAAAGGGGTTTTGCTACGAAGCAAAATTGACGTGGGAAGTTTGTAAATTAAATAATAAACATTTTCACCATTCATCATTATTAAAAATTCTGCACCGTTTTTGCTTTAGCTGCTCCTTTAGTGATCCATTGTTTACAGCTCGTCTCCAGGGGATACGACCAGGGCTGAGAGCTCAGACATCACCTCTCTTCTCAGGCAGCTACTGAGTGTTCAAACCCCAGTTGCTGTCATTCTACCCCTGTCCTCTGTATTCCTTAGTAGTTAGTCAAACAGTGCAAATAAATTAAAAAAATAAACTTCAATCAGGTCTGTGCATTGATAAAGATAAATAGGTTTGGTTCCTGCAGGGATTTGAACCGAGGCCCCTTGTGCTGGGGGCAAAAGTTTTACCTCTGGCTAAAATTAGCTTCTACACAGAACAGCCCTTTCTTTGACTAAAGAGAGGAAGGCCGGGGGTTGTCCCCCGGGGTACAGATATAAATTTTCAAACAAATAAACCCCCGCCCCCTTCTGACACCAGAGTAAAGAGCGGGAACGGGAGGTAGAAATGAGAAGTGGAAAAAACCCCTTTAAGTACAGTCAATATTTAAACACAGAGGCTGAGTCAAAAAAATTTAAAATTATTTTCTTTACTCATGTAATAGAACACATGGATGTGAACCCTTTGGGGCAAAAACCCTACATACATTAACCCTTATCCGAACTCTCAAAGAAATATATAAAAGCAAAAAGAGAAAATGATCACCTGTGCCTTTCAAAGGTAGAATTTTATGAGGACTACTGCTTGCAATCCACATATATTCCACACCAAAATTGCATTTTTCCCCCTTGAACAACGCTCCTTATTTGAACCGATTTTGTTTTTTATTCCAAAATTTTAAAGCTGGGGTGAAAAAGTGACATGTCATTTACTGACTTGGGAAACGTGCAGTTACATGGAAAAACCATTTGGGGAACAGGACAGGATTACCTAAAAGGGCAAAACTCACCTAAATCCATAGCATAGTACAACACACATAAAATAAAAAGGGGATTAACTTGCATTTCTGTAGCCGATGCGCAACACATTTTTCGGATGGAAACATCCATTATGCCCACTGGGCCTACTTCTTCTCGTAACACAAAATTCCCCCACTACGCTTCTGCGCATTATGCAGCATTATGTACAGCAATTACTCCTTCCATCCTTTAAAGGACCACTCCTGGTTTATTTTTTCCCCTTTGTTCACTAGAAAATGTCTTTAGGTGAACAGCAATGCCAAAATTTTGCCCCCACTTGCAACGAAAACAGGATTTCTCTTGTTGAAAAAACTGGGTATGTACCTCCCCTTGAGTACTGAAACACATAAAGTAACCGGGAGGGAAATCCCTCTTAATTCCTTTTGGGGAAGGTTAAAACCCCAGTCTTATAAATGCTGAGATACTGATTCCCCCACCTAGGTTTTAAAACCCTTTTACAATATTGGGAAAAACGCTGTGGGGGGGGGCTACCCAATGGATAGGGGGCAACAGTTTTATGGATACATTGGAAAGGCTGTAAACGTTAAATGTTGGAAAACTGTGCATCTTACGAAAAATGGACACAGCCTGGAAACAGACCAGTCATAGTTGTACTGCCTCACAAGGGGGGGAAAATCTAGTAAGGGGTTTTTTTTAGGGAGTCAGGAATTTTTCTTTGCTTTTTATCGAATCCTGCTCCAAATCAAATAACCCTAATAAATTATATATCACAGGCCACTCCTCACCCTCTATAAATTAACCCCCAAAACCAGAGCTCAGTTCTCTCCCCCTTAATTAACCCTAACACAACCCGGGCCCCTTTTTTAGGTACACCATGCTATGTAACACCCCTTTTGCTTCAGAATCCTCAATTCTTCAGCATAGATTCCAAAGGTGTTGCAACGATGTCAAATTGGGCCCAAGGGGCCCAAAGAGTGCCAAAAAAAATATTCCCACACCCTGCACCACCACCACCAGCCTGAACCCTTATACCAAGGGGAGGAGGATCCTTCTTTATGTTGTTGACGCCAAATTTTGACCCCCCCATCCAATTCGCAGCCAAAAAAATAAAACTCATCAGACCAGGGAATGTTTTTCCAATCTTCTACTGTCCAATTCGATGAGTTTGGGAAATTGGGGCCTCAGTTTCCGTTTTAGCTGAAAAGGGGGGGCACCCGGGGTTTGGTTTTCTGTCTTAGCCCCTCTGCCTCAAAATTTTCCCCCTTTGTGGTTCAAGATGCTTTTTGCCCCACCTTGGTTTAACGGGTGGCTATTTGATCACTGTTTTCCTTTTTTTTCGCTGAACCAGTCTGCCCATTCTCCCTTTTCCCCTGGAAACAACAAGGAAATTTCCGCCCACAGGACTGCCGTCATGGGTGTTTTTTTTTTTTTCGGACCATTTCTGTAAAAACCTAGAGATGGTTGTCGTGAAAACCCCGGAGATCAGTGTTTCTGAAAATCAACCGCCTTTGGACCAACAACCTGCCACGTTTTAAAGGCACTCAAATCACCTTTTTTCCCCCTATGGCTCGGGTTTTAACTGCAGGGTTGTCTTGACATGTTAATGCCCCAAATGCAAGAGTTGCCGCCATGTGATTTGGCCCGATTAGAATAATGTTAACGGCAGTTTGGAAAAGGTGTACCTAATAAAGGGGCCGGTGAGTGTATATAAAACTTAGAGGCTTAGGGGTTTCCATCAAGCCTTGAAAAGCCAGGTTAGTGGCAAAACTGTCGGTGAGGTCGGGCTGACGTTTTAAATTGTGATCTTCCCTCTGTTAAAAGTTCACTGTGCAGACGGTGTCACAAGGGGCCTTATTTGTTCTGTGTCTAGGGAATTGGGGGACGCCCCTCCCCCAAGCTTTGGGCTTGGGATCCCTTACGAAGCTTTATTTTGTATAGATAAAAAGGCTCCCCCTGTTAATAGGTGGGGTTCCACCAGTTGATGATAGAAAGGGAGTTTTCCCCTCTTTCAGAAGAAAAAAAGGGTTAAATGATGGGGATAGAGATCAGGTTTTAAATAGTGTGTATAGAGGTTAAGGAGATATAATAAAAGTTCGTTTTAGTTTTAATAGAAAGAAATGATAGAGTTTAATTTTGCCTAGGAAAAATTTATAAATTAGTGTAAATTCACTCTTTTTTCTTGCGAGTTCCCAATTTTTTGGAGATTATTTAAAAGGGGAACCTGTCACTTGGTTATGCCCCCTTTGGGGGCGCAAACCCGTGTAAAACTACTGTTCCCAGCACTGTGCCCCTTTTTCGTGGCAGCGTTTTAGAACTTTACCCCTCAAAATTTATTATGAGCATTGTAACCCCCCCCCCAAAAAGGCACCCCTCCCCAAAAGTTATTCACATTTTCTACCTATTAAAGAATTGGTTTATCAGGTGAGGTGGGTGGGGCTCCCTAGAGGGGGGGGTTTAAAAAAAAAAACTGACTTTTTAAAAGGGATTTTCGTGATCTTCTGGCTGAAAACTGCAGATTTGAGCATAAATAAAACGAAAAATACAGCATCTTACAGAAAAAAGGCTATGTTCCCGGCTTATTCTTGAGTATTTAGCCCGAAATTTCGCGAAATGCGCGTTTTCGGACAAAATACGCCCCCAGTCATTACGGTAACCCAAGTTTATAGAGAACTTGGATTACGGCCCTCTCCCTGCTCGAAAATTTCGGCGGGGGGGAGAGAAGGGACATTTTACAAATTCCCGGGATCGCGGCGAGAATAATGCATTCCCCTAGGGGCCGGCGGGTTCCCAGCCCCCCGCTCCGCCCCCGAGACACGGCGAAATTTGCGGGGCGAAATAACCCGGAAATTAAGCCGTTGAACTACCCAAAGGGACATAACGGAAAGGCAGGTCCCCCCAAAGTTGTTCGCCTCAACAAGGGGGTTCTTTTTAATGTCCGGGTAAGGGGCCGACAAAATTTCACTCAAAACAGCTAGTTTTAAATTTAATAATTATAATTTTTAATATATATATAATAAAAAAAACAAAAAAAAAAAAAAAAAAAAAAAAAAAAAACCCCCCCCCCCCCCCCCCCCCAAAAAAAAAAAAAAAAACAAAAAAAAAATTTTAATTTAATATATTTTTATTTTATTTGTTTCAAATTTTTTTTATGCTTTAAACGGCAAGAATTTTAAAAAACGCTTACAGGAAAAAAAGACTTGTGATTTTGTTAGGTAAACCTAACCCCAACACAAGAAATGTTACACCAAAGTCTTTAAAGTGATAGTAATCCCTTAAAATGTACACAAGGCAACCTCCGCTTTCTTTACCCCCAGTCGAGTTCTGATGTCATTATTGCAATGTAATTTAGGAAAATGTATGTGATAATGTACTGAATATTATAACAATTGCTGCACAATTGCCAAAGTCACCTTGGATTTCTGTGACCTCTATGAATAAAAGCACTTGACAGGCACTTACAAAGTGCTACACAGACTATGAGCAGCTGTATCTCTAATTCTATTACTCCTGTTATCTGCCACATGAACTGTAGATATGGTCGAGACCTCTCTAATACTCTGTGTGTAGCACAACTAAAACAGCAATTCTACCGCCTGCGCTTAAAGGACTACTTTTTTTTATTTTTTTTATAGTCTAATAGAAATCCATTGGTAATGAAGAGCAACGGCAGTAATTTTTCTTACCGGTAGCTGTACACTGTATTGTTTACCGCTCTTCGCATCCTCTGCCTTGCCGAAAAACATGGCGTCTGTTGTGTGGACCAGAAGTTAGTCCTATGAAATGCTCCATGTGCTCCATGTCAGTCCAATAGGAACATGTAGAGAGACTAAATTCTGGTCCATAAAAGCATAATGGGGCACATTTATCAATAGTGTAAACGTAAGATAGTTTTAAGTTAGACCAGACAGTCTTACAATACGCCACATTTATCACAGTGTTGATAAATCTGGCGCAGGTTTGAACAGTCTAGTTTAACTTTGTACCACCATTAAGTTGGCTTACTTTTATGGCACTAACTGTGAGATAATGCTGGCATTTTTTTGGGGCATACTAAGCCACACCCCTTTCACATGAAGCCACACCCATTTTTACAGAGGAAACACCCCTTTGTTAGACAAGGCACAGAAGTGTCAGAAAATGGTCTAAAACACATAGTAAATGTGGTGTAAAGCATGAACGACGTTATTTTCGGCGCTAATTGTGCCAGAATTCTAGAGCTGCCTTGATAAATGTGCCACTGGTTAAAAAAAATAAATAAATAAATATTACCACTACTGTTTATTTCAAATAGCGTTCTATTGGACTGGGTGGGGACACAAAAAGTGTTGTTTTTTTTTTAAATTTTTTAAAAGGGACACTTCCATCAACATTTTTCTTGCTGGGCTTGAACAATGATTTTACTGATTTTGCAGGGTGCAGATCGGCGCAAATAAATCTCCGAAGTACGCCCCTCAAATATGCCGTGTGAACATACCCTAACACATTATCTTTTTATGTAATACTATTTTCATTGCCCTAATCTAATCTATGCCTGTTCAGAGAACAATAGAGCAATCATTATGTCATTACCTGCTATTTGTAATGAGACTACATAGAGAAAAGCAGAAACCACAGTAAAGTCTGACTAGTCTGCCCTTCCATTCAGGAGTTTTGGCTTTACTAATCACAGCTAAAAAAAGGGACAAGATTTCACATATAATTTTTAATTGTATAGGAATGCCGACATCACCATTGCAGCCGTTGATTGGTGCTCTGCATGGTGCTTTAAAGGGGTTGTCTGATCTCAAAGTTTCATAGGATGCATGAATGAAATAATGGTGCTTTGTTCTGTCGCTTCCTGGTCAAGCTGTCTGTAGTTAGCATATGAGCTCCGTGTATTCAGACTTCTCGGTTTTAGTCTAGATTAAATAAAATTACCTTCTCTGAGATCCTGAGAAGCTTCTGAGCTAATGTAAACAGTAGAATAATTAGTGTCTCTTGTCTGAAAGATCAGATAACACACAAGCTCTCACTGCCTGCTACCACCTGTTTGATGACATCACTCTCTGCTATCAGATAGAACAAACAGCAGGGGAGAAGGAGTACACAGGTCGGTCAATTGGGAAACTAGAAAGCTCTCAGAAGGTGATTAAATCATTCGTAGCTACTTAACAAAAAAAGATGGACCAAGCAATATATTTGGAAAATGTCTTCATTTAGTGATCCCTACATTGAAAGCTATTCTTTGTAGTGAGACAACTCCTTTAAACGAGGGCACATCAAACAGCAACTGCAGCAGTGAAGTCGCATCCAGAAGAAGAAAGTGAACAGATAACCCGGAAGAAACGAGGGCTAGAAGGAAGTGAAGTGAAGAAAGAACCGTCACTGGAAGAAAGTGAGGAGGAAGGGGAGTATAGGTTAGTTTTGTTTTGTTTTTTTTTTAAATTGGGCACAACCCCTTTAGGTAAGATTTTAGCTCCTGTTTAGGAACAAAAGATCAGTTGTGATTTACCTGAAGTGCCGATACAAACTGGATCGTGCTGACGAAGGCCAGTGATGTTCCATGTGCAAAGTTGAAACGAATAGTGTCCACAAAGTGAGATACATCAATCTTTATGTCTACAAACACATACAACATCCGAATTCCATGTGTGGCATCAATGGGAACTGCAAGATGAAAAGTCACAGATCAGATGTAAAAACACACTGTTTACTTAGTAAGCTTTAAAGAGACCCTGCAATGTACACACAATGTCAAACCAAAACTGGGCATATGCATACCGGGTTTCAACTTGAAAATGGACTCTGACAAACCTGTCCAAGTGTATATTCTCCAGCGCAGTCTAAAGACTCTTAGTTCAAGCACAAACCCAATGAGTCTCCATAACATTGTTCATCCATGGACCCCACTATGCAAAAACCCTAATTATTGACTACAGGTTTTTATTTTATCCAAAGAATCTGAACATCCATTATACAAGTCACTGGTCAGACCACACATGGAGTATTGTGTCCAGTTTTGGGCAGCAGTGTACAGGACAGACATTGTAGACCTTGAACAGGTTGAAAGGTGGGTAACAAAAATAATAAAAAGGACTATGTGCACTGCATTACCCAAACAGATGAGCAAGATTAGGGTTCTTTAGTTTAGAGAAAAGACGGCTTCGGGTGACATAATAGAAAATACAGAAAGTATTCAGACACCTTTAAATTGTTCACTCTTTGGTTCATTGCAGCCATTTAGTAAGATCCAAAAAGTCCAATTTTTTTTGCTCATGAATGTACACTCTGCCCCCATCTTGAAAGAAAAAAACAGAAATGTAGATATTTTTGCAAATGTATTAAACAAGAAAAACTGAACTATCACATGGTCATAAGTTATCAGACCCTTTGCTTTGACACTCATATTCAACTCACATGCTGTCCATTTCGTTCTGTTCCTTTTTGAGATGGTTCTATTTCTTCATTGTAGTCCAGCTGTGTTTAATTAAACTGATTGGACTTGATTAAGAAAGGCACACACCTGTCCATATAAGACCTCACAGCTCACAGTGCATGTCAGAGCACATGAGAAACATAAGGTCTAAGGAACTGCCCAAGGAGCTCAGAGACAGAATTGTGGTAAGGCACAGATCTGGCCAAGGTTACAAAAGAATTTCTGCAGCACTCAAGGCTCCTAAGAGCACAGTGGCCTCCATAATCCTTAAATGGAAGAAGTTTTGGACGACCAAAACTCTTCCTCGATCTGGCCATCCAGCCAAACTAAGCAATCGTGGGAGAAAAGCCTTGGTGAGAGAGGTAAAGCAGAACCCCAATATCACTGTGTCTGAGCTCCAGAGATGCAGTAGGGAGATGGGAGAAAGTTCCACAAAGTCAACTATCACTGCAGCCTCCACCAGTCGGGGCTTTATGGCAGTGTGTGCCGACGGAAGCCTCTCCTCAGTGCAAGACATATGAAAGCCGGCATACAGTTTGCACAAAAACACATGAAGGACTCCCAGACTATGAGAACTAAGATTCTCTGGTCTGATTAGACGAAGATTGAACTTTTTGGTGTTCATTTCTAAGCGGTATGTGTGGAGAAAACCAGGCCTTGCTCATCACCTGCCCGATACATCCCAACAGTGAAACATGGTGGTGGCAGCATCATGCTATGGGGGTGTTTTTCAGCTGCAGGGACAGGACGACTCTTTGCAATTTAAGGAAAGATAAATGTGGCCAAGTACAGAGATATCCTGGATAAAAACCTCTTCCAGACGCTCTGGACCTCAAACTGGGCCGAAGGTTCATCTTCCAACAAGACAATGACCCTAAGCACACAGCTAAAATAACAAAGCGGGCTTTAGAACAACTCTGTGACCATTATTGACTGGCCCAGCCAGAGCCCTGACCTAAACCCAAAAGGGGCATCTCTGGAGAGACTTGAAAATGGCTGTCCACCAATGTTCACCATCCAACCTGAGGGAACTGGAGAGAATCTGCAAGGAAGAATGGCAGAGGATCCCCAAATCCAGGGGTGAAAAACTTTTTGCATCTTTCCCCCAAGAAGACTCATGGCTGTACTAGCTCAAAAGGTGCTTCTACTCAATACTGAGCAAAGGGTCCGAAAACTTAAGACCATGTGATATTTCATTTTTTCTTGTTTAATAAATTTGCAAAAAAAAAAAAAATCAACATTTCTGTTTTTTTTTTCTTTCAAGATGGGGGGCAGAGTGTACATTAATCAGCAAAAAAAATGACCTTTTTGGATCTTACCACATGGCTGCAATGAAACAAAGAGGGGTCTGAATACTTTCTGTACCGACTGTATGTTTAAATATATGAACGGTCAATATAGAGAGCTCTCCCAAAATATATTTATACCCAGGGCTGTAACCAGAACAAGGGGGCATCCTCTATGTCTAGAGGAAAAAAGGATTCTTCATAAACATAGAAATGGATTCTTTACTGTAACAGCAGCGAAACTGTGGAATTCTCTGCCAAAAAGGGTCTGGAGGCCTTTCTAGAGCGTAATAGTACAACAAGTTATAGTGACTAGGATTCTGGAGACAGGTCATTGATCCAGGGATTAACTATGATTGCCAGATTGAAATCGGGAAGTTAGAACTACCCATCACTGATCAGATGTTTGCCTTTATGGGGTCTGGACTCCCAGCGATGATGCAAATATCTGGTGTTTGGCATGAACAACATTGTAACTAATACATCTGACAATAGTCAGAAAAATAATTTGGCAAATCTATTTTTTCTTTGTTACAGATAATCGCCTTTAGTGGTCACCTGTCACTCTCCTTAGTGTCTTATAAAAAGACATTGAGAGGCCGCAGAAAATGATCTAAATTGGCCTTCATGGATTCCCAAACTCACTAGTGTATGGCCAGCGCTGGTGTCAAAAATAGAATGGTCTGATGGTGACCTGGATAAATAATAAAAGTTAATTTAGAACAGGAGATCTTGTCCCCACAGATAAGAAATGAGAAGCTACACTCCCCAACACTGAAACTGTAACACCAGGAAGAAAAGTCTAGAAAGTCTGTAAATCACTGGATCAATAGACATGTTAATAATATGTAAATGATAAAAATGAAAACAGAATATTCAAACATCTCGATTTATTAAGTAACAAGTATGAGCGCCATGCTCAGATATACATACACCTACTTACACGCCTTGACATGCTATCAGGCAGGGCTATGAAGAGTTGTCTAATGAAGGTTATACTATGCGAGCGCACGGGGGCATGCGAGCTTGGCTGCTCCCTGTGTGATTACTGACCAATGACATCCCAGATGTGCTCAATAAGAAGACAGGTTCAGAGATGATGCAGGTCACGGCAGTATTCTTCGGCAATGAAGGCTGCTCATAGTAGCGCCAGCAATATTTGGCCTTGTGTTGTCCTTTTGAAAAAATGGCTCCTGGCATACTTTAGAGAACTGGCCGTACCCCTGGGTCCATACCCAACTCACTGTAACACCAAGCTATTGTTGGACCTCACTTGAACACTCGAGGGGTCCGGCTACTGTACACTGTGCCACCTTAGACCCTAATCCCAGGAGTAAGGCCCCGGTCACACGGCGGTTTTGGCCGCGGGTTTCGCCGCGGTTCCCGCGGCCAAACCTCGCCACAAACTTGTGTCTCCCGACGCGGGTTTGTGGCGCGGGCGCTGGGCGTGGTCTCAGCGCGGGTGGGGCGTGGTTTGGGGCGCGGCTTGCGCCGAGGGTTTGCCCCCATGCAAATTAATAGCAGGGGGCAAACCGCGGCGCAAGCCGCGGCCCAGCCGCACACCAACTGCGGCGCCACCCGCGGCGTGTGAATATTAACGCGGTTTCCCATAGGAAACCATGTTAATAAACTAGGCGCGATTTGGCCGCGGAAACCGCGCCGGAACCCGTGGCCATAATCGCGGCCAAATCCGTCGTGTGAATATGCCCTTAGACTGATGTGACATTCACTTTTGGTTTCCAGACCTATCTCCAGCCAAAAGTACTAATTCTAAAAATCACCATCTCAAATCATTCACCTGATGTATCTCCTCACAAAAGTGTCTTGCACCCATAGTTTCACCGTATCTTTTTTGTTCTCTCGCTCTCTATCTGGATTGTTCACAAAGAAACAAGGAAAGCGGATGTGAATAATCCAGACAGAGAGAGAACACAAAAAAGATACGATGAAACTATAGTTGCAAGACCCTTTTGTGAGGCGAGACATCAGGTGAATGATTTGAGAGGGTGAATTTTAGAGTTCGGATGATGCCTCCTCTTTTACTAATAAATTATTTTGCAGGGAAGCATATTGGATTTATTATTTAGACTCATGTTCCCCCAAAAGAATGAATGAAATGCTTAATTTGAAGCCCTTTTTGGAATTATTAGGTATTTATACTCTTTTTGTGTGTATGTTATAAAGACATAACATACACGTTACTTTGTGCATATTTTGTATTTGCATATGTAACACTGTCGCCATGTTTAACAAGTTGACAACAATGTTGCCAATTACAAATTAGATGGATGCTTTGATAAACCTATCCAAATACTTACGACGCATGCTTTAAAAAAAAAAAAAAAAAAAAAGTAACCTTTGAAATGCTGCAGCGACTTAACTCCTCAGGAAAAGACTCTGCCTTAAAGGGGTTATCTCAATACAACTCAATACAAAGAATAGCTTTCAAAATGTAGGAAACACTAAATAAAGACGTTTTCCAAATATATTGCTTTGTTCATATTTTTTTGTTAAGGAGCTACAAGTGATTTTATCACCTTCCTGGCTTTCTCTGGTTTCCCAAGTGACAGACCTGTGTACTTCTTCCCCCCCCTGCGGTTTGTTCTATCTGATAGCAGGGAGTGACGTCATCACGCAGGTCATGGCCAGCATTGAGAGAGCTTGTGTGTTATCTGATCTTTCAGACAAAAGACAGTAATTACTCTACTGTTTACATTAGCTCAGAAGCTTCTCAGGACCTCAGAGAAGGCAATTTATTTAATCTAGATTAATAAACAGAGAAGTCTGAAAACAAAGAGCTCATATGCTAACTGCAGACAGCTTGACCAGGAAGTGACAGAGCAAAGCAGCATTATTTCATTCATGCATCCTATGAAACTTTGAGATGAAACAACCCCTTTAATATGGACTGAGTTTGTTGAACTGTATAAAGAATTAACCTACATCAAAGGATGAGCTTGCTTCTGATAACTAGGAATTGTGTGGTAAGCCTGATATGGGCTATGCATTGTATTCTGCATTTATTTTGATAATAGTAAAGAATTTTGTAAAAAGTAATTTTTTTCTCCGTTGCCTTATAACGTTGGTTACATTTTAAGGTTGGGGAACCTTCTATCGATGGCAAAACTTGAAAGCACTCTATAAAGGGTTTCCTATTATCACTAAGAAAAGCGGACATGTCAACAAACGGGAGGCAAAGCATAATCATCCCACACCACTTGATGATATCTGAAGTTTTATGTGGCTAAAAAAAAACCTTTGCTTTCAATTCACATCCCACAGATTGGAACCAGGTACTTGAAAATGTGATCACCTGCAGACCAAGCGACACCCGCTATTTGCTTTATATGCAGCTTGTATTTCTTGGCGTTTCATATTTCAAAGCTGAGGAGTGTAGAAATAGAGAGATTTCTTAATTTTCATACAGCACTGTCATATTCCACAGTGCTGTACAGGGATTGCTCTCATTCACATTGCCTTCTGTCTTCACAGGGGCGCAATCTAAATTCCACATTAACCATGTTATTATGAGTGTTTGAGAAACCGAGAGTCCCATGCAAAGATGGTTATAACATACAAACTCCATGCAGTTGTCCTTGGTCGTTTGTGAACCCAGAACTAACCAATCAGCCACCATGCAGCCCACAGGTCATAGATTTACTACCAGGTTTTTTTTCAAAAATAAGCCCTAGCTTGATTTTTTAGGTATTTTCAGAGTAGGCTTTAAATATAATCCCTACTCTAAAAATAAGCCCTAGTTAGTCAGAGCCTACAGCGCTAGGTTATGTCACGTGATGCTAGGTCACTAACATCACGGAGGCATAACCTAATGCTGGAACCACTGGAATAGGTATAATGTCGCTCAAAAATCATCCTGCCGCTTCCTCTCACCATGGCAGGTTAAAATCCGCATACCCGCTCCTGTGTCCCTCCTCCCGGCCGCTACTGTGCTATGGGACCGGACCTCTAACCCCTGATTAAGCCAGTTTAGCTGGTGAAACATGTTGGGGAGGTCAGGCATGACGTTTTAAATTGTGATTTCTCACCTCTGTCTACAGGTGTTACCTGCTGCAGAGGATATCAGAAGAAAACCTTATATGTTTTATGTCCCTTAGATTAGGGATAACTGCCCAAGTAGGATGCTTGGGATCCCTTACTGGAGTTAGTAAATTACTGTATATATAAGGTTTTCCTGTTAATAGGTGGGGTTCCACCAGACTTGATAATAGAAAAGGAGTTATTCCTTCAGAAGTAAAAAGGGATAAATTGAGAGGCTAGAAATCAGGTTTTTAAATATTGCCTATAGAGGTTAAGTGTTATACATAATAAAAGTTACGTTTTAGTGTTTTATAGATAGAGAACTGATAGAGTTTAAGTTTGCCTATGGCAAAATAGTAAATATCACTCTTTGTTCTCTTGCGAGATTCCCATTTTTTTGGTGACTATATGGTGTGAGCTTGGCTGCCACTCCACTCCTGCCTTCCGAGTGCCTTCTTATGGACCCCACCACCCGGTCAGCCCTGTTCGTTCCCGCAGAAGCAGCCACGTGTGAAATCACAACCACCATTTCCGAGTACCACCCTAAACTCCCGTCTCCTGCCCCCTCCCGGCCGCATAGAGAAGAAGAGTACCACTGCCACACAAAGTGTTTTGAGAGTGCCAGTAAGTGTTACTATAAGAGACACTGACACAGCACAAGCAAATGTGAATTTAAATTAGGGTAAGCCCTCCCCCAAAAATAAGCCCTATGCCTTTTTTTGGAAATGAAAATAATATAAGAACATGTCTTAGTTTTGGAAAACCACGGTAGGTGAAAAGGTCCAGATATGCGAATACTGGACACACAAAATATTTTGGCGAGTTCCTGTTTTACCGCTGGTTAATACGGCATCGCAGATTTTTTTTCAGGCATAAAAAAGAGAAGTCTGCACCAACTGATCTGCTGCATTACACAACATAATGAGCAAAACTATAACTTAATGGTAATGGACTATTACAAGCCAAGTCAGAATACAAAGGACAATTGAATAATGGCTAAATTTCAGTAGAAAGTCTTCGCTCACACTGATTGTGTGCAATCCTTTATTGGAATTTTCCGCACGGCAGTTATCTATCTAATAGTCTCATTATAGGTAGTTATACAGGCGCCTGCGAATCCATACAATATTTTAAGCACCAAAATACAGCTGTTTTTTTCAATTCTCTTAATAATGCACTGGCAGGAAGAATATCAAGTCACCATTGTCATTGGTGGGACTAAGCAGAGGTGCTGGAAATCCTCTCCTAGAATGGAAAGCCGAGCATTGTGTTGATAATAGACAGGGAAAGTGTGACTGATGTTATCTATGTCTTTTCAGTAAAATTTGTTCCTGAATTTAACGGAATGTGCTAACCATGATCACAGAACTGTCAGAAGTCAGTTTCTCTACAGCAAAAGAAGAAGAAAAACTTTCTCTTTACCACATACAGTTTGGCGTGACATAATAGCTGTCTGTCACAAAACTGAACAAATAACTGAGATATTTTGCAGGTTTTTCTGCGCACTCTCCCAACCTATTTGCACATTAAATCTACAAATATTTGTGGGTTTTTCACAATTCCACCGCCAAACTTTCACACAGAAGAAAATCCTGTCGGTTCAGTAAAGGTAAACTATGACTATATCCTACATATTACATTGTCGATTTTCACGGAAATCCTTGTCACTGGAAAATGCATCAAAATTAAAGAAATGTTTATCTGCATAGACCAGAACAGTAACGAAGTTCATTTTACGGTTTACTGAAGTGATGGGGTGGGGCTGTGACAACCTAAATTTCTTGAAAAACACTAGCTGTTAAGTTACTTACAGAAGCATATTGGAGCCCATTGATTAAAGGGTTTTATCTACTTTGGACAATCCCAACTGATCCGTTGACAATAAGTTGATCACAAATCCCCCTCCCCTCACTGGGATCCCTTGTAATAAGATGTAATTTGTGGGGAAATCTGGCAGCAAGTATAACATTTTACTGCAGTGCTCCCAAAGGAGAAATAAAGTAATACACAATGCCCAACAATGGGCTGTGTGTGAAATGCAGGAAATTTGAAAATACCCATTTAACAGAGAACCCATTTAAATTTCAGAAATCGTTTAATGCTGAGAGATACATATACAGTTTGTGTGTGTGTGTTTTATATATATATATATATATATATATATATATATATATATATATATATATATATATTTCTCCGCCATTATCCTCTCACATCAATGGCATGTGATGCTCCACAATTTCTAGTTAGTGCTGTTTGTCAACTCACGAAACACTTTCACACAGCAGTTATATTATATATATATATAATATATATATTATATATATATAATATATAATATATATATATAATAATACAACACACACACACCACACACACAGTGGAGTAAATTATTATTTGATGCCTTGCTGATTGTGTTTGATGTTTGCCCACTGACAAATACATGAACAGTCGATAACTTTAAGGGTAGCTTAATTTTAACATTGAGAGAGAGAATATCCAAAATAAAATCCAGAAAAAAACATTGTATAAAATATAGAAATTTATTTGCATTTTGCTGAGAGAAATAAGTATGTGATCCCCTACCAACCATTAAGAGTTGTGACTCCTACAGACCAGTTAGATGTTCCTAATCAACTTGTTACCTGCATTAAAGAAAGCTGTCTTAAATAGTCACCTGTATAAAAGACTCCTGTCCACAGACTCAATCAGTCATACTGTAACCTCTACAACATGGGCAAGACCAAAGAGCTTTCTAAGGATGTCAGGGACAAGATCATAGACCTGCACAAGGCTGAAATGGGCTACAAAACCATAAGTAAGATGTTGGGTGAGGAGATAGTTGTTGGTGCAATAGTAAGAAAATGGAAGAAATACAAAATGACTGTCAATCAACATCGATCTGGGGCACCATGCAAAATCTCACCTTGTGGGGTATCCTTGATCATGAGGAAGGTGAGAGATCAGCCTAAAACTACACGGGGGGAACTTGTTAATGATCTCAAGGCAGCTGGGACCACAGTCACCAAGAAAACCATTGGTAACACATTATGGTTTAAAATCTTGCAGTGCCCGCAAGGTCCCCCTGCTCAAGAAGGCACATGTGCAGGCCCGTCTGAAGTTTGCCAATGAACACCTGGATGATTCTGTGAATGCTTGGGAGAAGGTGCTGTGGTCTGATGAGGCAAAAATTGAGCTCTTTGGCATTAACTCAACTTGCTGTGTTTGGACGAAGGGAAATGCTGCCTATGACCCAAAGAACTCCGTCCCCACTGTCAAGCATGGAGGTGGAAATATTATGTTTTAGGGGTATTTGGCTGCTAAGGACACAGGACTACTTCACCGCATCAATGGGAGAATGGATGGAGCCATGTACCGAAAAATCCTGAGTGACAACCTCCTTCCCTCTACCAGGACATTAAAAATGGATCTTGGCTGGGCTTCCAGCAAGTCAATGCCAAAACAACAGCCAATGCAACAAGGAGTGCTCAAAAAGAAGCACTTAAGGTCATGGAGTGGACATACAGTCTCATACCTTATCCCTATACAAAACTTATGGAGGGAGTTAAAGCTCCGAGTTGCCAAGCGACAGCCTAAAAATCTTAATGATTTGAGAGATCTCAAAAGGAGTGGACAATTATATAAATATAATATATATATACATATATATATAAACACACATATATACTACACATATAACACACATACATAACACATATTATATACACACACATACAATATCATATATAATATATATAATAATACCACACATACACATATAATGATTACCACATACTAAAATTACTCACATCATATTATAATTACACACAAGATAAATATATAATATATATATATATATATATATAAATAGATATATAAATATTATAACCATACACAATACACACATACACACCACAACATATACAAGAGTCACATATATGTTACAGCATGAGATATTGCCACCATGAATGGACAGAATCGAATATGACACAATAAGTCTTTCAATTACTATGTCAATTACATGAGTCCATATTGACTACAGTCAACTCACAGATGTTGGACCGAGGCATTGGCAGGATTCCATTAGAGCCAAAGCACCAGATCTGGATCAAATGCTCATTCCCTATGCTCTTGGGTTAAGTCATTGTGAACTGCAGTGCAACTCACAGATGTTGGAGGAGGCATGGGCAGGATTCATAGAGCCAACACAATGATCAATGTCATTCCACTGATGCTCTTTTGGGTTTAAGTTTTGGGAACTAGGAAGCCAGAGTACTTGGAAGTCTTGGTCATGCTCTTCAAACCAATGTTGGACATTTTTGGCCGTGTCACATTATCTTGTTGGAAAATCCCACCCAACCCAGGGAAGCTGTAGGTATCCATGATCTGCAAGGATGGATTCATACCGAGATTGGTTGGGCATGCCTTCTACATGGATGTGTGGCCCAGAGAATGCCACAAAAACATTCCCCAGACTATAACCCTACCACCAATAGCTTGTGTTTTAGCAATGGCTGCAGGGTGTTTGTTCTCTGATGTCTCACCTTGCTTCATACTTTTGATGAAAAAAAAGTTGGAAAAGGCAAATCTTTACCAATCAAAAGAGGTCCAATACCGATACTGCTGTGTAATTAAAGCCTATTCTGTTGATTCAACTGTGTTCGCAGAGCTACAGTGACCATCTGTCAGCTTTGGAGCACCATACCATTGGGATTCGCTGAACTGTTGTTTTAGACACACCTCCATTAGGCCCATGCTTTATTTAGACAGTAAGCTGCTCCGCTGTCTGCCCTCATGCACCATTTTAGCCACCATTATCCTCTCACATCAATGGCATGTGGTGCTCCAGTTAGTGCCATTTGTCAACTTATGATACACTTTCACCACAGCAGCACGTCAACAGCTCACAAACTGCAGTTTCAGAAATACCGGCACCTTTGGCCTCAACACTTTTACCCATGACCACAGTGAGGGATATGTGTGTAGACAGTCTATTGCACAGCTTATATACCTACCAAGCCACCTAAGACACGTGACTTTCTTCAGGAGTTAATTGCTGCCAACATTGAAAGTATAAACTGGTCACAATAATTTGACTTGATTTTAAAGATAGATTTATAGACGCAGGTATTTATGGTTTGAGCAGGATTTCTGAGTAAAAAGCAGAGTAAATCTGACGCAGCTCATAGAAGAGACTGTGTGATTGCTGCTTATCCTTCCCATAGTGATTGACAGCTTTCTCTGTGTTGCTGTCTCTTCTAAGAGTCTTGTCAGGAATTAGGGTATGTTCACGTCAGACTTTTCCTATCAGAGAACTCCAGCAATTAATCCACAGCATCAACTCCGATTTCTGCCAAGAATTTTTACTTTACAGAGGTGGTATTCCATGGGTCTAGCCTGCATCTCTCCTGCTGGAGCAGAATCAGAGGACTTGTCCATTCTTTTTTTTTCCACATCATGTTTTTGAAATCTATGGTGTGGCTGTAGCTCACTAGGTATCCGACTGGACATTCAAATGAATAGCAGTCGGATTACACGAGGATTTTATTGTCCTGGTTAAAATCAATCATGTGAACTTAAAGGGGTTTTGCCACGATTTCATTTCAAACCTCCTGCATCCAGCTCTTCAGCTGTGTGTGCTCAGAAGGGGGCGTGTGTGAGTTGTTTGAATTGCCTATCATGTGACCCAGCAGGATGACATAACCAGACCTTTCCTCTCTCTAGTCAAAGAAAGGTCTGTTTATGTATAGAACTATAAGTAGCTACATTGTAGCACAGAGGTAAAACTTTTGCCTCCAGGCACAAGGGTCCTAGGTTTAAATCCCTGCAGGAACCAAACCTGTGGATTTTTTTTTCTCTTTATCAATGTACAGACCTCAGTGAGGTTTCTTTTTTTTATTTGCACTGTTTGACTAATTACTAAGGAGAGCAGAGGACAGGAGTAGAATGACAGCACCCGGGGTTTGAACACTCAGTAGCTGCCTGAGAGGAGAGGTGATGTCTGAGCATGTGCGACAAGGACTGAGAAGCTTTCAGCCCTGGGCGTATCCCCTGGAGATGAGCTGCAAACAATGGATCACTAAAGGAGCAGCTAAGACAAAAACATTCCAGAATTTTTATTAATGATGAATGGTGAAAATGTTTTTTATTTAATTCACAAACTTCCGACGTCAATTTTACTTCGTGGCAAAACCCCTTTAACCTAACTGCATTTCAAAACCAATGTTAACTGTATCAAGATATGTGAAGTTATCTTTACAAATTTTCTGTAACCTTGTGCTTCTGTTAATAAAATATATAAAAAAAAAAACTAACTGCATTTCTCCTAAAATGTGGGTTCAAAACATATAAATTAATACATTACAGCACTCAGTTCCTCTTCCTTTATTGTATCACGATCTCGGATAGGGCAGCAAAATTTGCATAGGTAAATTTGAGGTTTTTTTTTTAGAAAACAATGAATAAAAGTACAAAAAAAAAAACAAAACACAACATCCTAGAACTAGCTAGATGCTTCACAATACCAGGGAAATGTTCCTTCAGAATTTTGCACAGCTCTGAACTTAGAGCAAAAGAATGTTTTAAGCGGCGAATGCAAATATGCTACAGATGTAATAATGTGTTCTCATCTCCTTTTGAAGCTAAGTTGTCATATTAATATATAATAAGACTAATGTGACTGTTGTTGGAACAATAGTGTAAGAATCCACGGCACACTATTGTTTCAATTCAAAAATGTAGTGTACTTTATTTGTACAAACAGGTAAAAAAATATATCAGTTAAAGAGACTCCTTAAAGGGGTTGTCTCATCTCAAAGTTTCATAGGATGCATGAATGAAATAATGCTGCTTTACTCTGTCAGTTCCTGGTCAAGCTGTCTGTAATTAGCATATGAGCTCCATGTATTCAGACTTCTCTGTTTATTAGTCTAGATTAGCTAAATTACCTTCTCTGAGGTCTGGACAAGCTTCGGAGCTAATGTAAACAGGAGACTAATTACTGGCTTTTGTCTGAAAGATCAGATAACACACAAGCTCTCCCTGCTGGCCATGACCTGTGTGATTACATCACTCCCTGCTATCAGATAGAACAAACAGCAGGGGAGAAGGAGTACACAGGTCAGTCACTTGGGGAACCAGAGAGTCCTCAGAAGGTGATACAATCACTTGTAGCTCCTTAACAAAAAAAGATGAACAACGCAATATATTTGGAAAACGTCTTCATTTAGTGTTCCCTACATTTTTAAAGCTATTCTTTGTAGTGAGACAACCCCTATAACTGATATATTTGTGTTTGTAATAATAAAGCACATCCCATGTTTGCATTGAAACAATAATTTGCTGTGGATTCTTACACTATGGCTCTTCGGTTCTCCTTAATGGATTAACCCTTCCACAGAGCAGTGTGCACATCAACTCTTTACCTGTTATATGAACAAGAGAGAACATCTATCAAGAGGTTGTCACTAGGTATTGTCTGGCATTAGCTTCTGTTGGTTCATCAGCCAAAATTACATGCCTACAATACCAAATGTTCTGTGTTATTATAGCTTATGATACCAATATCCAACAATTCATATTGTAAATCTGCTGTGAAACAGTACGGATAAAGCGCACATACACCTGCTCATATCATTGTAGCCCATGCATAATATAGACATTTCATTTTGACAGTACTCAACCTTATCCGGCTAGTCTCTTCAAGCACTCCTTTTATTTCCAGTCTATATATTGATCGTTTCTGATTAGTGCTAATAAAACATGAGTCAACCAACCACAATTACAAAGTGATGATGACTCCACAGAAAAGCAATGGGACACATTGACTAAAATGAACTAGTACGTAGACTAGGCAGTTCGATAATGTTACAAAAAAAACATGTATAGACGTAGGGTTGGTATCTATCAGCTATCTTCCTCAGTGTCTACTTTGCACATGGTGGGTAAGTGACCTGTTGTATGATTTCCCATACAATCTTCTGCTATTCATGATTCCTCCTAAACATATATGTATTGTGGTTTACATCTACTGGACATCTGATGTATTATCCATGTACAGACCACTATGTTTATGTATGGTAATCATTCTCCCTGATGAACCCATTGCCTATGGGGGAAACGCATTGGAGACTGCTATTGTTTGAGGGGCAGATACCGATATCCCCTTTGTATATCAGGATATTTGACACTGTTTAACACCCTTTGTACTATCCTCCGTGGTGTGTTTTGTAAGGTATTATTTATCTATTTTTCCCCTATTTTAAGTGTCTATCTTGTCTGAGTTTGTAGGGAGATTGTAGTAACCCTATAGGGATAGGTTCCTGAACGGGGTCGCCCCTGTTGGGGCGGGTGCCCTGTCTGTATAGGCAGAGCGATCGCCTATATTTGCTTGGTCCTCTATCGTTCATTGTAGGGGAAGTATAGATCTACTTGGTGCTATATCTATATTTGAATTTTATATGACGATTCATTAAAAGTTAGGTTTTAGGTATATCATTTTGAAAGAGTATACACTATATTATTGTTGACTACAATCTAATATTGTGCCAAATTTATCATAATTATTAATGCCATTTGACAAACTTGGTGCACCCTTACACACTGTTATCTAACTTTGACAAAAAAATGTGACTCAATTTTTGTTGGATGATGACGCTTCTCAAGTCAAGCCCCCTATTCCTCAATGCTGTGCTGCCTTACAACTAATCCATGCCTCCTTTATATACAGCCATCTTTCAACTCTTATTATTCTTTGATTTCTTCTATTAGCTAAGGGCACACTAGACCTCATTTATGAAAACTGCTTACCAGTACGACATTGCAACCAATCAGAGCTCAGCTTTCATTTTTCCACAGCACTATAAGAAATGAAAGCTGAGCTCTGATTGGTTGTCTTACTGGTAGAGAGTTTTCATAAATGAGGCCCAATATTTGTTTTGCATCTGGGCTGATAGGAGAGCAGACCTGCCCTATTTATATGCTGTTAGTACACAGGGTAGCCCATACAGGGGATAAAGCCATCTAAACGCTGCGGTGGTTTTTTTTTCTGACGCGTCTGTATTTTCCTCACTGCTTTCCTAGAGCCATAATTTTTTTTTGTCTAGATAAGCCTACAAGGGCAATGTAGACAAGCTGGACAGGATGTACTTTTTAATGGCACCATTGACCATACCACATCTTCTAGCTTCTTAGTCCTGTGGAGTCATCACCACTTTGTAATTGCAATTGGTTAATAGTAAGGAACGGTCACATCCTAATCAAGTTGACAACAAATATACGCAATTGTTACATTATCTGTACGACTTAAGGCCAAGGTCGTACACTACACTGCACGTATGTGGCTGAAAACTTGAAAGACGTTATTTAGACATATACTACAACATACCCATAGGCTTTAAAAGACCAAAAGAATACTATTTATGCAGGTATAATATTTCTATAGGCTTTAACAGACCAAACACATACTATTTATGCACATATAGCATACCCATAGGCTTTAATAGACCAAAAACATACTATTTATGCAGGTATAATATGTCCATAAGCTTTAACAGACCAAACACATACTATTTATGCAGATATGTCTATAGGCTTTAATAGACCAAACACATACTATTTATTCACATATAGCATACCCATAGGCTTTAATAGACCAAAAACATACTATTTATGTAGGTATGTCTATAAGCTTTAACAGATCAAACGCAAACTATTTGTGCAGGTACAGCATACCCACAGGCTTTAATAGACCAAAAACATACTATTTATGCAGGTATAATATGTCTATAGGCTTTAATTGACCAAACACATACTATTTATGCACATATAGCATACCCATAGGCTTTAATAGACCAAAACGTACCATTTATGCACATATAGCATACCCATAGGCCTTATTAGATCAAAAACATACTATTTATGCAGGAATAATATGTCTATAAGCTTTAACAGACCAAACGCAAACTATTTGTGCAGGTACAGCATACCCACAGGCTTTAATAGACCAAAAACATACTATTTATGAAGGCATAGCATATCTTTAGGCTTTAATAGATTATTATTATTATTATTTTCCAGCATTATTGCGCAAAACATAGTCCAAAATTGGATATACAAAAGGCCACTAATGAGAGTATAATGAGGTCTTTTTGAATTTTGGAAGATGAACAAGAATCCACCTTGCAAAGTCAGGTTACCGTTACAGCCATTCCATAAAAAAGGCAAATGTCTATGATTACCTCTATGTTTCTTCTTTGATTATTTGTAAGTGCTAAAGCCTTTCATACATAGCACTCAATTATATGCATGTTAATGTCCTCCACTAGCAACTGCCTTGACAGCTCACAGACAGCGCTCTAGCATGCACCTGCCATTTTAAGTGTTGTTAATCAACAGTACTTAGGAACTGAAAATTTCTCCTTAATAATGGAGGAAAAATCCTTGATGACAAATTATAAAATGGTAACTAAATACTGCACTATAATAGGAAAAAAAAATCATTTTTCAACTTTGTTTCGAGTAAAGGTTGAAAGCACATTAATCTCTGTGGGTTGCTCATAATTGCTTAGAGCCCATTCACAGAGCCAAAACAATGATCAATGAGTATTATCAGTAACTGGATTTTGGACCAATTTCATGAGCTGTGTTTGCATACCGCTCGTGTACGCACTGCGCATACAATAAATTACCTACCATGAAGCCGGCCGGATAAGAATGCATTTCTAGGGTGGACAAATAAGGGAACGCCTAACAATATATTAGTATCATGTATCTAATAGAAAATAAGACCAGCCTATACTTCCACAACAGCTATAATCTGTCATGTAATCTTTGAACTGTGTATAGTAGAATATTAGATCATTCTTCA
Source organism: Phyllomedusa bahiana (assembly GCA_025379985.1). NCBI lineage: Eukaryota > Metazoa > Chordata > Amphibia > Anura > Hylidae > Phyllomedusa > Phyllomedusa bahiana. The sequence continues at coordinate 20,439 of JAODAL010033703.1, read as the reverse complement.
TGAAGAAAAGTCATCAGTTCTTCCAGTTACTAAAGTGGTGGAAATGTAATATGCATTCTTTTCCTCAGAATTAAAGTTTGAACAGAAAGGCAATGGGTAGTTATACTCATACTCCACTAACTGTAACGCATCTAAGACATGGTCATAAAGAAGGCCACAGAATTGTTCTGTTCATTGAGGATCCATATAAACTGGAAAAAACAGTGCCCCATTAAAGAGGTCTTTTCTGAGCCAACTCGTAGCTCGCTACGAACTAGCCCGAGAGAACAGGAAGATAGTCACACTTGCGCAGTTTTCCCTGTTCAATTCTATGGAAATTTCGAATATAGCCAAACGAGTGTGCTCAGCTGTATTCGTAACTCCCATACACATGAATGGTGGAGAGCTGCACAAGTGCGGCCATCTCCCCATTCTGTGAGGCTGGCTAGTAGCAATTTACGAGCTAGCCTCAGAAGAGACTTTGCCAATAGCAAAACTCCTTCAAGAGTATATGCTCCGTTGTGCTTCCACCCAACTAAATCAAGGAGGCAAAGAAACAAGAGGGCACAGGGCAAAATAATTTATCCCCTTATTACTCTAAGCTCCATTTTAGTTTAAGGCAATCTTGAACAATTGACAAAATCAAGGAGTTGTGTATTTTGGATAATCCCAACTTGTTAACAAGACAACCTTGATAATTGGCAGAACAAGGTACACCATCAGCGAGCAGCTTCTATGGCTATGTTCACACGGCTTATTTTGGGACGTATTTCAGCTCGTAATTCGCGCTATACTGCGCGAATTACAGGCTGAAATACGTCCCAGTCATTACGGTAATCCACAGTTCTCATAGAGAACTATGGATTACGTCTCCTTTCCCTGCTCGCACAATACAGCGAGCGGGGAGAGAAGTGACATGTCAATTATTCACGGCGTATACGCGGCGAGAATAATGAATGTCTATGTGACGCGCCCCCCACACACACACACATATGGCGAAATACGTCCCGCAATTAAGTCGTGTGAACATAGCCTATCTGTGGGAAATCTTGACAGTAAGGGCTCGTTCACACGGCTTATTTTGGGACTGATTTCAGCCCTATTGAGCGCCATATTTGCGACTTGTCAATTATTTACGGCATGTACGCGCCGTGAATAATGAATGTCGATGGGGCCGCCAGCCGACGTAATTGCGGGGCGAAAACTGTCCCCGCAATTACGTCGGCAATAAGCCGTGTGAACTTAGCCTAAGGACTTGTCCCCATGGCAGAGAGCAAATACCGGTCGCAGGGGGGATTTTTCTCCACTGTTTGCGGAGAAAAGCCCTCCCCCTTTGCATAGACTTGTTCATATTCTGCCCGAAAACCTGTCAGAAGAATAAACATATTCTATTTTTTTCGGACCGCCGGCGGTCTAAAAAACCATCCGGCGGAAGATCCATGCAGTTGGGACCGCTGCGAGGATTTTCCATAGAGGTCCATTGTAACGTTTCACAGACGGTTTACAAAACCGGAAACCGTCTGTAAAACCGTCCAAAAACCCTTGCCGTGGACAAGCCCTAAGGTTTCAATTTCCCTCCAGTGCCTCTACAAGGGAAATTAAGAATTACACAATCTACTCAGCTCAATGGATTGTGTTTGTAACCACTCTATACTCTGGCACCCATCCCCTCTTACAACGGAAGAAAACTGTAGTAGCTGTCCATGCCATCCAAATTCCACCCCTGTTTTCAGAGGCAGAGTCCGAAACTCTTGAAAATGGATTGGCATGGCTGAAACTTTGTCTTTTACCCCAAAATTGTTACTCTATATACTGATGTCTTAGGGTATGATCACGGTGCGTGTTGAGTCCATGTGAGCATACGTGTTCTGATACGTGTTTGGATCGGTCTGTCGGACCCACACACGTATAAGAATGTGCAATGTGATTTCTATTGCTTTTACTTTGAAACATGTGTCGGCGTTCACACGAGTGTTCGCGGCACGTCTCATTGCGTCTTTTGGATCCGTCCCAAGAATTGACATGTCAATTCTTGCTCGGAAAGACGCAGCAGGAGCCCTATTTAAAATGATAGGGTGCGTTCCTGCTGCATCCAAACACGCAGCTGCATGTTGGATATATGTTGGATACGTTTAGGATCCGATTGCTGCTGCGTTTTTGGATGCGATTTTTGGATCCAAAACGGATCCAAAAATGCCGTATGAACACCCCCTTAAAATTTACTTTTCTCTGGTGTCAAGTGAGACTAGCTGGGCCGATTGAAAAGAGCACATCCTGATCAACTCCAGTGACGCATGATCTTGGCTCAGTTTTACCTATACAAAACCCCCATAATATTTCTTATAACAAAAGGGTGCCACTTTTCTTTTATTTTCCTCCATTGAGACAGGACCAAAAAAATGGAAGAGGTCTAACTGCCCTTTGATATCAATGAAATAAATTCTCTCTCTTAATGCCAATAAAATATTCAACAAGTTAGTAGCAATTTACTATAGTAGCCTCCAGTGCCACTTGATCTAAGACTGTGAGAGGCAAAAGTTGTGCTACTAGAACAAATATATTTTAAACACACGATACTGAATGTGGCATACTAGCTGTGCCAAGAAAAGCCAACATTGCCCACAGCAATACAATTGTTGGCCTGTGCTGGGTATTTAACCAGCATGCATCATCAGTGCTCATAACACTGCCAGATCCAGGAGACTGAATTATTCATTGCTTCTATCTATCTTTATAGGTTTTGCTTTAAATCACGACAACTGAAAAGCAGCATTATTTTTATTCAGAATATCCCTCTATACTAATACTACACTATTGTCCGCATAGGGTTACTTAGTAAAAGTGTTGGTATTATTGTAGACCTTATAAATTCAAGCTATGCTCATTAGTTAAGGCCTGGTTCACATTAACATTGGAGGGTGTGACTGGAGCCTCTGTTAGGAGAGGTGGAACCGGACTAATTTTACAACGGACACCATCAACATCCAACGAAATCCACTGACTACAAATGGGGTCCATCAGGTTACCGCCTCAGTGTCTGCTGTGGTATTTTTTCCACCATTCCCAATGGAATTAGCAACACAGGTTCCTTATGGAACTTCCAAAACAGACGTGCACCAGGCCTAAGGCACATGTTCTAACAGAATTTGGAAGCTAAAACCAAAAGAGGTAATGTTTCTCTTTAGGGAGAGGCAAAATGTCGGTATTTGTGGAAAGTTATTTGCTTTCATCATTTCATTGAAATTTAAATATATATTGAACAACTCATGGGAAAAGAGTTTGGACTCTGCTGCACCTTCTATTGGATGCAGTGACCCTAAAATCACTTCCAACTCACTGAGCCTTACAATGTGAAAGGGATTAATTAAACCATGGCAGTTAGTTCATCTGTATCATTGCAAGACTCATTAAAGGGGTTTTGCCACGATGTAATGTTGACGTGGGATCCTCCAAAATGGGTAATCACTTTTCTAAATATATGTGATTACAAAAAGTGAAGCCTGTGAGAGTTACAGCATTGATCAGTCCCCGTTAGTTACCTAAAAGTTTACACTAGACACGACCAGTACAACGACAGGAGATCTAGCCGCGCTTGCGTGTTTACACTTCTTATCTGATGACAGGGAACATGAAGGAGCTTTCAAGGGGCTGGAGAGAAAGTGCAGTGTATGAGTCTGTCTGCTGTATAGAGAATCCACTGTAGTAATGTTATTATTTGAATAAACTTTAGAGATGCTCCCTCCTTATCCCCTCCCTCTTACCCCTGCAGCATTCATGACTCAGCATGCTTTGTTTATATTCTCCCCTGAGCAGATAAGAGATAAGGAACTCACTTCTTGGCAAAACCCCTTTAAATCGGATGTGACTTCAGGAATGCTACATCCAGTAGAGGGCACAGCAAAGTTTCAACTCTTTTCCCATAAATTAAAACCAGTAATGAAACCAGCAAAGAAAAAAGTGTAATAAAAAGGCTTGTACCTCTTGTATTTTGGACCCATTACCGGTTTTAGCTTGCAAACATTATTGTAAAGTATGAATCCAAAAACACTGCGAACCCAAGGTAACTGGAATTTTAGGTCTTCGTTTTTTAATCATGTAAGCGAACAGGACATTCAGAAGAAGGGTAGGTTCCCATTTGTGTTGGAGGTTCCATTTGGAGCCTCTGTCACAAATTCCGTCCAGGAATGATGGAAAAAATAATGCAGCAAGCTGCAGGCACCATGACGGAAAGCTGATGGATTCTATTGCAGTCCATGGAGCTCGATGGGCGGGTCCATTTACTCCTCTGCAATGGAGATTCTGAATGAAACCTCGGATGCAGATGTGAACCTAGTCTTCGTGGTGTTGGGCTAATTGAAAAGTGGGAGTGTTTCAGCAGAACCTGATATGAACATGATAATAGCAAATCCTATGCCTTTAACTGAAGAAAATTGCCAGTACCAAGGCAATCCTTCCTCAAATACAGATGTGACACCAGCCCTAGGCAAAATGAGTATTTTTGGAAGAATCTGTAATTCACGCCGCACTCCTCTGCCAATTAGCTAGTTGGAAGACAGATTCTTATAATCAGAACAACAAATCAATAGTGCAACTATAGTAACTGCAAAAGATCAAACTACGCAAGGGGTGTGAATGCACTGCAATAATTAATTAGTTGATCTCACTTACGGTTTTGTGATGGTACACATTAACCTTACCAGCTGTTAATCGTGGCCATTTCTTTAAATGCACTTTATTACGTTTCACATACAAACATACAAGGAGGGGTGCCTTGAGTGACCCCCTCTTGAATCCATATTCTACGTCCCATCACATGCCATATTATGAAGGGATTATAGTAGAGGATACAATATTATCAGGGGGCACCATACAGTGGAACATGACATGCCTATGTCTCTATAACTACAAGTCTTTATGTGCCACTATATAGGACCAGTAAGCCAAACTTTGCCACATGTATGAGGCTTACAGTGGGATACATCTCAGACACTGAGGGTATATCATTTCTGGGATCCACACCTATCTCGAGAAACGTGGTCCCCTTACTCCAAATCCTGGTTTGTGTCACAGCTGCAAAGAACAGAAAGGTGCCCAGCTCTCTTAGTTCATTTCAATGCAAATTCTAAACAGAGTCAGAACCCTACTTTGTTGTCCTTGGAACTCCCATAGAAGAAAATAGAGAGAGCTACGCAAGCATGGCCAACTTTAAAGGGAATTGATGGCTTTTTTTTCCGTAATTAAAATAAGATACGGATATAGATTATTTTCTTCTTAGCCGTTTTTATTATCTGATTTTCTGATTGTACATTTCTCAGTTCTGTGGTCGGTATATGATTATTGGGGCGGCCATCTTGCCTGAGCTGCTTTTAACAGCATTTATTGAGATATTTACAGCAGCTCCATGGGCAAAGGGGTCTGTCAACAGGAGCAGACCCACTGACTTCCATGGGAGAGTTTTCTAGGCATGTTCTGTGATCTAATAAATCGTCACTGTACAGGGAGGGTGAGATGAAGAGCTGTGACACCACCTATTGTGAATGGTGGACCCTCCGTTATCTTCTATACACATTGGTGTCACCTTTCAGTGTAATCCTGCCGGTGCTGATAATGAGGAGACTGCTGAAAATCTTTCTCAGAACAGAAAGTTTCAGACTATAATTGGGCCCAATGGTCAAAGTGAAAACTGCAGGATGTGTGAACATACCCTGATAGATCAGTTAGGAATTGCAGAGCTGAAATGCCAATCATTGCTATAAACCCACCCAGGAAGTGTTAAGGTATGTTCACACGGCGTATTGTGGCACAATACACCAGGTGTTTTATTCGCTGACCAGTGCACGTTCTAAAACACTAAGAGCTGGCTCCCACTCACTTTCCCTCCCCGGCGTGCAAGTGCCTGAGAAGAAGTGACATGTCAATTGTTTTCCCCACTGCTTACTATAAGCTGGGGAAAACGCTGGATATTCATAGCGCTCTATGAGAATTATGAATTACCGTAATTGCGGGGCGTACTTCGGGTATGTAGCAGCACAATTATGCTCTGAAATACACCGTGCAATTATGCCGTGTGAACATACCTGGTGACGTACACACCTACAGCACGTGACGTGGAGGCCACTGTAATAAGAGTTGATTTATTTCCACTCCGTTCTATTTGCACTCACCTATCACTCAGGTGGCAAATCGAGCATAAATCACACCCCAATATAGTTCAAAGGCACCCCTAAGATATCCATTGCCACTACCTTCCTTCAATAATCAAATGGAAATCGGAGGGAACGGCTCCGATATGCAAATAGCACTTACCAAGAATTGCAGGGTTATCTCACTGATCTCCAGCAGTTACAAGGTTAAAACTATTTTACAAGGTTATAGGTTCTTAGAGCAAACAAGGTCTAACTTATTAAAATTTTAATATTTTTAATAGAAAAAACTTACTCCGAGTACAAAAATACAATAAAACGACATACATACAACAATTATAAAATAAAAGGGAGAAAATCACAGAAAATGTCCAACTTAAAATATAGAAAATCTTCTATTTCTTGGGGCAAGGAAATATGGAACACAGCTCAATCAGCAATTGAACCCTAAACTGTGTACAAAGAACATCTCTTGGGGAATAGATCTTATACCACGTCTTGCGGGGTGCAGGGCACCGCCTGCCCTTGGCTAACTAGGGAAAAGCTGATAGCCGAGTGGTTAGGAATATTGTAAGGTGGGACAGACAACTCATCTTTAATGAGGAGTGTTACTTCATTTGCCCACTAAATGGCATCCACAGGCTATACTTCAGTTTGACCAAGTCATTTGAACTCTGACCTTTCCTGCAACAGGCACTTTCCCAGGCCATTGCTTCATCTGTGTTATTTGATGGGGGCTGTTTAAGTGGCAAAGTCCCTATACGGTGAATTTTGTTTATGAAAAAAGGCAATAAAATGCTTTTAAAAAGGGCTGGTTTTAAGTGGTTTTAAAGAGGGTTGAACTTCCCAGCCCCAAATAAACAAAGGGGAAGGCTTCACATCTAGTCGATTGAAATCTAATATATACACAATATGCATGGCTCCGACAGTATGGGACACACATAATACCCTAGTGTAATACATTACATACCCTAAGGGGATTTTCACACAGCGTATTTGCGGGGCGTACTTCGGGGAGTAATTGTGGCGCAAGAAGGCCCTTTTAAAAAGTGACATATCACTTCTTTTGGGCCTTTGGGCTCCGGAGAAAGTGAAAATTAATGGGAGCCAGGTCGGAGCACTGTTAAAAGTACTCGCTGGCCAGTGAATTTTTAACCCCCTTAACGACCTTAGGGGTACCCAAACGCCCCAGGTCGTTTGGGGGTTTAAACCACTTGGACTATGGATACGCCCTGGATCGCCGAACTCTAAAGCAAAGGTTCGCGGCATCGGGCGGGGTGCAGCTGTATATTACGCTACATCCCGCGGCGTCCCCCCGACCCGGGATCGCTCCGGGGGGGGGAGGGGGCGGTTAACCCAAATTTATCCGACGTCGGGTCGCAAAACAAAGAGAGAGCAGGGGGATCGCTCCTCCTGCGTCCTGTCGGCGGCAGCACCCGGACACCGATCCGTCAGCTCCTGCCCTCTGACAACGCACGGGGGGCAGAGAATGCCTTCCGGGTTGTCTGTGACGTCAGATGCCCGGCCGTGCCTTGGGGACGGCCCGGCACGGACTGACAGTTGTCATGGAACCAGTATAGCAACAAGCTATGCCTGATTCCCATTTAAGAGAGATCTAAAGATCTCTCATTCAAATCCCCTATGGGTAAAGTAAAAAAAAAATGTAAAAAGTGAAAAAAAATAAAAAAAGTGAAAAACAATTTAAAAAACAAACACAAAAATAAAATAAAAATACGAACCCCCCTTTTCCCTTTACAAAGCCCCCCAATCCCCAAAAAAAAAACAAAAATAAAAAAAGTACCCATATTTGGTATCGCCGCGTGGAATGACCCGCCTTTTAAAATTTTCATTTAATTAACCGTACGGTGAAAAGCCGAAAAAAAAAAAAAAAAAAAAAATACAGAATTAAGATTTTGTTCATCCGCAGCATATAAAATGGAAAAAAGCGATATAAACCCTAAAACGCCAAAGTTGTCCCAAATTAAAACGTCAGTCTCCCGCAAAAAAAAAGTCCTTATTTAAACTCTGTATACGAAAAATAAAAAAAATTAGTCTCAGAAGAAGCGATGATAAATATTTTTTTTACACACAAAAAAACCTTTTTTTTTTTTTTAAAATGCTTCACATAAAAAAACATTAAATGGGGAGCCATAATCTTGCGACCCCAAAAAAATAAAGCTAAATTATCAGGTACTGCATGGGACCCCTGTTAAAAATAAAAATAAAAAACACACCAGGTTGCAGAAATTTTTTTTTTTTTCACCCTGGCCTAAAAAAAATTGATTTAAAATCGATAAAAAAACCTTTGCCCCAAAAAAAATGATACTAATAAAAACGTAAAACTCATCTCGCAAAAAACAAGTCCCACACACCCCAAGCACAGAAAAATTTAAAAGTTATGGGTCTTAAACTAGGGGATGCAAAAACGATTTTCCTGGGTTGAAAAAAGTGTTTTTTTTTGTATAAAAGCAGTAAAACTAAAAAAAAAATACAAAAATTTTACGGTGTAAGTATTCCCTTGGATAAACTTCCTGTCATATAACCTACAGTGACCGCTATAAAAAATAAAAATAAAAAACACTACTAAGATTGCTGTATTTTGTTCAAAACATCTCAGAAAAACCTTCCAAAGCCATGTCAGAACTGGAGTGGTCCCTAAAAAAATGTATATTGCAAATTTTCTTGAAAATGTGAGAAATTGCTACTAAATTTCTAAGCCCTCAATGTCGTAAAAAATAAAAAAAAGACATTAAAAATTAGCCAACTTATAGTGGACATAGGTAGATGCTAGTTATAAACTATTTTGTGGTGAATAATTATCTATCTTGCACGCAGAAATTTAGCAACTTTCAAAATCGCAAATTTTTCCAAATTTTCATGAAATTTTGATATTTTTCACAAACAAACACGGATAGTATGGATAAAAATTTCTTACTAACTTAAAGCACAAGTGTCACGAGGAAACAATCTCTGATTCAAAAATGAATATGTAAAAGTGTCAAAAAGTTATTCTCACAAAAATTTACATGTCAGATTTCAAAAATAGGGCTGTGTCAGGAAGGTCAAAACAGGCTGGGTCCTTAAGGGGTTAAACAGCAGGCGTATAGCGGTGCACACAGGTATGCCCAGCCTTAGTCTGAAGCTCCCTATGGCTCTGTGAAACAGCATGGTGAAAAAACCCCTCAAGATTAAGACCATAGTTGCCAACTTTTGAAAGTGGAAAAGCAGGAGATTGAAGAGGGCGTCGTGCGTAGTGCGCGGCGGCAAAAAAAATTTGCATGGTCACGCCCATCTTGGTGGTGTGCCACGCCCCTTATAAAGCCGCACCCACTCCACCTAACTGCATAACGGCTTTGGAAGAAAGCCAGGTAGATGCCCCCTCTAGCCAGGTAGTGCCCCTCTGTAGCCAGGTATATGCCCCCTCTGTAGCCAAGTAGAGCCCAATTTGTAGCCAGTTTGGCCCCTTTGTATCCAGGTAGAGCCCCATTGTAGCCAGGTAGAGCCCTTATAGCCAGGTAGAGCCCCCATTGTAGCCAGGTAGAGCCCTCTTATAGGGCCCGGTAGAGCCTTCAAAATAGCCAGGTAGAGGCCCCATTGTAGCCAGGTAGTGCCCCCATAGTAGCCATGTAGATGCTCCCTTTGTAGCCAGGTAGATGCCAACTTTGTAGCCAGGTAGATGCCAACTTTGTAGCCAGGTAGATGCCCCCATGGTTGTCAGTTAGTTGCCCCCTTTGTTGTCAGTTAGTTGCCCCCTTTGTTGTCCTTTAGTTGCCCCCTTTGTTGTCAGGTAGTTGCCCCCTTTGATGTCAGGTAGTTGCCCCCTTTGTAGTCAGGTAGATCACCCCTTTGTAGTCAGGTAGTTTTCCCCCTTTGTTGTCAGGTGTTGAACCCAACTATAGCTAATAAAAATAAAATAATAAAAGCCACTTACCTCACCAGGCTCCCTGCAGCTCGTCCAGCTCCGGACATCTCCCGGCCGACCGACAGATTCGCAGGGGAAGTGAATGCAGCCGCTCGTCACTCCCCCTGTGACGCTGATCTGTATGTACAGCGCACACCAGCGCTGCACATACAGGGGGAGAAGGGGAACGATTCCTCCTGCCTTCTCCCTGTACGGCAGCTGCTACGGCCACACAAGTCAGTGAAACTCGCCGGGCGGGTGCTTCATCCGCCTGTAGGAGTGGCCCGGCGGCGCCAGAGAAGCGCACCAGCGCTTCTCTGGCGCCGCGGTCGTTTAAAGAATCCCCGCTGCCTGCTGGCGGCGGGAGGTTCGCCAACTCTGCCGGCGGGGCGGGGGTGGACCCCCATTAGTGGGAACCCCCGCCAAAAGCGGGAGAGTTGGCATGTATGATTAAGACCTACTGCTAGGGTATTAGTGCCAGATTACACCGGGCACCTTCATAGATCTTGCAGAGTCCGAAGTGTTTTAGCAGAATCAGAGGGACTTACATAATATTAGACAGGTGGTTTTAGGCTATGTTCACACGGCTGATTCACGCCGTAATTGCGGGACGAATTTCGCCCGCAATTACGGCGTGTGTACGGGGGCGGGGGTGTCGGCAGCTAACTAACTCTATGAGAACTGTGGATTACTGTAATGTCAGGGACGGATTTCAGCCGTATTTGTGCGCAGTACGGCGCGCAATACGGACTGAAATCCGTCCCAAAATCAGCCGTGTGAACATAGCCTTAATGGTATGATGCAACCTGTACCTATTTTTCTAGTCACATCTAGCTTTTTTTTCTCTCTTCTCCTTATGTATCTACCAGTATCTTTATATCTCTCTGTATCGTTCTATTTTAGTTATTCACTGCCACTCTATATTTATTCATATACATATCTACCTGCTTCCTATGTGCATCCACCGTCCTGTATCCGTCTGTCTAAATGAAGGCAGTGTGTAAACTACAGTAAAAATGACTCATGTTCTCATACAAACCCTTAAAATTCAGACAAAAGAGCACAGATGTTCCTCTTTAAAATTAGCTTATAAATCATTACCAAACAGGACAGGGATATGAAGAATAAAGACATCCCTCATTCACATAATATGTATAAACACACAATGTGACAGACATGCCGTAAGTCTCCTCTTATAGGATTGGATTTGCTTCCACATCAGACCCTTGTTTTATTTTGGTTATTTTTGGGTAGATTCCATCATATCCGGACTTCAAAGTTCGCCTGGGACATGCTGACAGTTTCCATGGCAACAGAATACTGAACTCAGGAACTCCTTAAGAACAGAGTAGGGCTTCGTCAGGCCCACCTCCTACTGAGTAAAAAGGCGTCATGTAGCGCCAGCCTGGGAGTACTGCCCAATGTAACCTCAGAGGCACTGCAAGGACAAAGGCCAAAAGAACTAGTGTATAGGATGGGAGCACTGGCAAATTTAGAAAGGAGAACAAGAAAGCAGGCACGACTAGAATACATAGAGAAAGGGTTAACAAACAAAAAAAGCCACAGAGGGCTACAGAACATATATAGTCTAATACAGTATCTGGCCTCATAATAAAGTGATCTGTCAGGTCTGGGTTGCAGTAGTCTTGGTGGAAAAAACAGTGCTACAGAAGTGACATGTCAACTCTTTTTGCCGCCGCGTTTCGTACACTGGGGAAAACGGCAAGAAATCATAACTCTCAATGAGAGCTGTAAATTACTGTATTTGTGGGGCGTAATTCGGGCGTATTGCAGTGTAATTACACGCCGAAATACGCATTGTGAACATACCCTTATTGTCCGAGCTTATCTAACTATGTTAAAGAGCTTTAATAGTAAAGTGTTAACCCCTTAATGACCGCCCGTCGACTTTTGACGACGGCTGGAGCAGGTCGTTCGTCTGCAGCGACATCTTTTGACGTCGCTGCAGACATCAGAGTTTGCGGCTACCGGCCTTTGTGTGCTACACAGCACTATTCCCAGCGCAGTCTTTGTAAGTGCCGGGGAACAGGCGAAACCTCTGCTCCCTGATGCTTTAACCCTTTGATTGCCACGGTTCGTGATAGCAGCGTAATCAAAGGGTTTCCCTGCTCTGTCGGGTGATCGGGACACCCGGTGACCCAACAGAAACTGGGGATTGGTTGCACAGTCAGCCCTGTGGACCTAAGGTAGCCCCAGGGCTGTCTAAGATGTCAGTGATCAGATCAGATTGTGTGCTGTGCTGATCACTGCCTGTGTCAAACGGACACAGATTATAATGTATTATATAATGTATTAGCATATATGAATATGCCAATAAATTACAAAGTGTTAAACAAAAAAAGTAAAACAGTTATCCCTTCATGGTATTAAAAAAAGGTAAACAAACAAATAAGAAAAAAAAATACTGAAATGAAAAATATTTAATAAAAAATAATTGTGCATATTTTACACACAAAAAAAACCCTACACATATTAGGTATCCACATGACCGTAATAACCTGTAGAATTAGGGTGCGTTTACACTGCAAGGGACAAATACTGGTCGATTTATCCGGCCGGCATTTGTCCGGTTTTGCGGCCGTCACCACGGCCGCGGGGAGGGGGAGGGAAGGCTTTTCTCCGCGATGAGCATAGAACAGCCCTCCCCCCTCCCATTGAGGTGTTCATATTCCGTCTGGAATGTTTTTTGAGCAGCCCACGGGCGGAAAAACCGCCGGGCGGACCACCCATGCAGTGGGGACTGCTGCACAGGTTTTCTATAGAGCACCATTGTGCTCATTTTTGGACGGTTTTTCAGGCGGTCTGCAAAACCACAAACTGCCTGAAAAACCGGCCGAAAAACCGTGCCGTGGGGACATGCCCTTAATCTAACAAGTTACTAAGTGTGAAATGTGAATGGAGTAAAAAAAAATGTAAAAAAAAAAAAATACAAAAATGTTTTGGGAAAAAACTGAAAAGAAATCCTACAATAATTTATAAGTGAACTTAAACTTACAACTTGTCCCGAATAAAATGAGGCCTCATACAATTGCGTAATTAAAAAAAAAAGAAAAAAAAAGTTACGACTGTTGAAACGCAAGGAGGCAAAAACTGAAAGAAAATGTTCTGTCGGGAAAGATTCAGTAAAACTTGTATTTAATTAATTTACTAGTAAATCTCTGCTTACTCTAAGATAAAGGAGTCCAGTGGGCGGTCTAAGCAGTGATTGATAGTCATCTCTGCATGCATACTCATACAAGGAAGGCTGCCAATCACTGATAAGCCCGCCTACTAGACTCTTTAACCCAGAATAAGCAGGGATTGAATGAATAAAATGTCATTTATTTTTACTGAATCTTTCCACACAGAACAATATATCAACCTGCTCAGCTCTTTCTGATCTGTAACACGCTATCTGCAGATCAAACAGCATTTTCAATATGACAGGTTCCCTTTAAATATTACGCACCAGACTCGGCCGAATAGTTATGGAGAGAAGTCTTTAAACTTGAGCATACCAAGACACTCTAGAGATCCAACACAGTTACAGTGTTATATAACGCAATGACTACCTTAAAGAGAGTGTTCTAGAAAATATACTTCATTTTATAACCAATTAATGTAATGTGTTATGCAGAGTAACATGACCACTTCTATGACTATTTCCATTAAGGGCTGGTTCACATTTGCAGAGATGTGACCAAACCTGTTTCATGACAGACACGACTGGTGCCCAACATACCCCATTGACTACAACGGAGTCCTTCAGGTTTCCGTCACGATGTCCACCATTTTAACAGGAAAAATAGCGCTATTTTTCTGTCATTTTTATGGGATCTGTAATGGAATTTTTGAATAAAAGTTCCAATGCAGATATAAACTGACTTGAAGCAGTGTACTTTTGGTATCAAATTCATGAATCAATTAGCTCTGGATGAATGGTGCTTTATCGCACTTCCAAACAGCAGACTGTTGAGATGTGCTAAATTTAAAAAAAATATATCTAGAAAGAAGGGCATTTGAATAGAAACATTAAAGCTCGTTTTTGTTAAATAAGGCATATGATTGTGATTAGTAAGCAATGCGATTTTGCTGGATTTACACCATGACATGGAGGGGCCCCTTCATTTCATCTTTAAACTTTACCTGCGTCTGACTATTTCATGTCCACCTAAAACCTAGATTTTAGGAAGTGAGTGATGACTGCTGATACAGCAGCTAATGCATCAGTTTTTGACACACATATTTCTGGTATCTGTACAATACAGACAGTACTCTGGAGAATAATGCTATACTATGAGGACTCAGCACTTTCTCTTGTTCTCACCGCTTGTGGACAAATACACCGTGCATGCGCCTTTCAAACTACTCTATATTTATGTCCTATAATCATTTGCTCATACCCCACATCTTATGAAAGTGCAAGCCTTTTGGTGCCAAGTTCCATGCAGGCTCTCTCTTGCCTCTTACCTCAAGGATGCAATCTTTAATCATAACAGGATTAGAGGTGCTACTAATGATGTATAAGCCTATCTATATAAATGTTTGTCAGATTTGCATATATATAGAACTGTGCAGAAGTTGGAGGCAAGTGTGGGAAAAAATGGTGCAAAGTAAGGCCTCGTTCACACGGCTTATTTTGCCGCGGATTGGCGCCGTACTGCGCGCAGGATTTGCGCTTCAGTACGGCGCCAATCCGTCGGAGTCATTACAGTAATCCACTGCTCTCATAGAGAACAGTGGATTCCGTCGCTCCTCCCCGCTCGGCGAATCCGCCGCGGGGGAGAAAGTGACATGCACATTATTACGGCGCGTACGCGCCGTAGATAATGCAATGTCTATGGGGCCGGGGAGCGGCGCCCCCGCCGCGCTCCGGCTCCGCCCCTTATTCATGGCGGATTTGTGAGCGCACAAATCCGTCGGGAATAAGCCGTGTGAACACGGCCTAAGAGTGCTTTGAAAAATGGAAGTGGATTTTTTTGCCAATTGAAGGGAACTGGTCAGCTATTTTATGCTGAAGATTATCCAGTCTCAACCAGTGTTGAAATGGGGTGCTTAGGGCCCACCAGAGAAATTTCATTCTAGGGGCTTACCTGTGGAGTTGATTCTGGAGGCCCACCGTACAGCTACTGTACATGCCTCTTATACTCTCGTCTTGCCTCTCCCAAGCATGCATATGAAGTTTAAAGGGGTTGTATCATTTCATTAAATGGCCTTCAGAATAAGGGGACAGTGAAAACAAGCAATTTTGCAATTGGATGTCAAACAAACTTCTCCAGTGCCGGTCGGATAGTCAGATCCCACCTCCTTGCATTTCATTAGCCGAGGGATCTAATAATTTACATTCTGTTCGGCCCCCCGGACGGCCGTATTCCCGAAGCTTGCATTCCTGCCTCTCACTCAGAATTAGGGGCTGACAACAATTTCACTCTATACAGTTAGCTGCCTCCTCATTGACACTGCAGCTGTCTCTATAATCAGAAAACAGCAGAATTGTGCCATGGTGCCTTAATGCACCTGCGTGTAAGGGGCCGACAAAAATTTCCCTCTATCCAGCTAACTGCTACTCATTGACACTGCAGCTACTGCTACAATCAGAAAACAGCTGAATTGTGCATCGGTGCCTTATGGAAACATGAAGGGAGATCTGTGCTCTGGATGGATTCAACTGTACCAAACCTCCAGCTGTGAGAGACCAGTGCTGAGTTCATAGAAGACTGTTTAGACTGAATGAAGGCCTGTGGAATGTAAACAGCTCTTACAAAATAAGACTGCATAGGGAGAGGACAGTGATATGTGGAGAGGGGGGGGGGACACCGGAGCCAGCATCACCAGTGAAGGGGGGATCCCCCATCAGTTAAGAAACACCCAGCTGTGATGGGAAGAAACACCCCTGGATTTCAGGAAGTAAGAGAATCAAGCTTCAAGAGAACAGCCCAAATGAAGAAGCGATACATCCCCTTTAAAAAAAACTCCAGTTTTACCATGCCCAGGGGCCCACCGTCCCATTCCCATGTGTGCTAGTCCAAGCCTGGTTAAACTACGTGTCTTTTACCCCTAAGCAATAACATTTACCCAAAGCGGGGAGAAGCCACCACGGCTGGGAAAGAGGAGTCCATTGTGCAAATTCTCCCTGCTAAACAACAGCTCTCTCACTATAGGCAAACATAGAGGAGAGCTGTCAATTTAGCTGAGATGGGGGGAAAAGCTGCACAAAGGACTTCTCTTTCTTCTCCCCATACCGCGCCCAATTTCACCAGTGTTTTGGAGTAAAAGCCACACTTTTGGGACCTGTCATTCAGGCAGCATAAAGTAGCTGGCAAGTTACCTTTAGCAGAGTGCAAGGTGAATGAACAAAAGAGCAATCAAAACCAAATCAATATTTGCATCAATTCTTCTAGATACACTTGAACGGATTTTGAAGGAACTCAGCAGGGAGGTTATTCCAAATATCTTGTAGAAGTAACCACAGATCTTCTATGGATGTAGGCTTGCATGAATTCTTCAGTCTCTTTGTGTAATCTCAAACAGACTTGATGATGGTGAGATCAGGACTCTGTGGAGGACATATCATTTCCAGGACTCCTTGAAGACGGTAGACTTCCGATTGGAAGCATTCACACCTCCCTTTAAAATTTTTGAAAACCTAACTTTTATACATGAAAGTGATTTTAAAAAAACCTAACCACTTCCCTTTTTCATGGCCCTTTCCCCCTTTCCCCCAAAAAAATCAGCGGAAAAATTAATATTTGAAAAAAAAAATTTTTCCCATAAACAGGGAAAACGGGGCAATATATAATAGTCCATTTTAAAAAGTTGTGACGACTCCTCACGCTGGGAAACGGCGTTTTGGGCCCCTTCCGGGGGTTTCCCCATTTTGGTTTTTGGTCGCCGCCTTTTAAAAAGAACAGAAATTAGGCTAAAAATTTTCTTCTGACACAGGAGAATTTTTTTTTTTTTTTTTTTTCAACGGGCCCTGGGCCCAAATTTTATTGAGGAACCAGTGAACGCAAAAAAAAAACACATAAAAATAAATCCGGCCCGTCGGGCCATTTAACTCACTTCCAGAGACCCTCTCTTTCCAAGGTCTTTTCCTATCGCAAAACCCACCTCAAAACTACAGTGCCCCACACTGGTCCTAGGCTTCCCAAAAGCCCGGGGGGGGGCCAAAGGGGCGCTTTTTCCCGGGGCTCGCTGCTCCAAATTTAAAGGGTAGCAACCATGCCCCGCGATCCCCTTTGGAGTAGGGGGCCCTTTTAATAGGCCCTCCAGGGAACTACCCAAAATAACGGGGCGGGGAATCCAGGCCCCTAAATGCGGGGACAGCCACCCACCGGGTCCACTAAAGCTGGCCCCAAAAGAGCCCCCCCAATACAAAGCGGGCCTTCAGCAAATTCTAGCCCCCCATTTGTGTCAGTAATAAAACACTCCGACACAATAAAGGTGGCTTTTCCCCCCAACCGAGCCCACCCCCCGGGTCCATCTGCAGAAGGTCTCGGGCCCCAAAACCCTCAAGTGGCGGGAACATTTTTGACTACCAGTGGTCGTTTCTGCCAAAAATTTATTTTATAGATCCATATCATTTTGAAATCCCCATGGCAAAACCGGACAGGCACGGGATGTAGACCAAGGCATTTAAAGGGACAAACCCAGAGGACATTTGGGACACCCAAAAGGGAATGAAAGCCACATTTTTTCTGCTTGCCACAAGCAAATCCCTAGGGGATGGGATCATACCCATGGGGGCAGGTAATGAATTTGGAATAACAAAAACAAAAGCTGCTTTCCCTCCAGCTGCCCGTATCGATCACTTATTTAAATTCAAAGTTTATTGACCCAAAAGACTTTTCCCGCCCCGGGACAAAAAAAAACCCGTGCTATCTTTGTCAACAGAAGAGGGCAGTGAAAGAGCTCGGGAAATGACGGAAAACCCCTTTCAGTTTTCGGGAAAAAAGTAAACAGTATAACATTCTAACGTTTTAGCCACAGGAAGCAGTAGAGGAGCAAAGAAGTCAGGCAACACCTTTTAGAGGCTCTTCTAGGGGTCGGAAAAATAAAAAATAAATAAGTCATGAAGCCAAAACCAATTCTCCTTCAGTAAATTTTAAAAGGGGGTTAATGTCTTAATGCTTTCTAGTCTTTGCATCTGGTCCTATTCTCCCAATTTTTCAGACAATACATTATACCATGAAACTTTTTCTGTCCCCAGTAAAACCGAATTAAACCATAAACAACCCTTTGTGGTATATTTTTTCTGCTCATGATTCAATTCTCTGTTATGACGGGAACTGTTAAGAGGTTACGGGAAGGGTTTTTTTCTGGGGTAAATGGAGCAAAAAAATTTTTTAAATTTGAAATTTGGGAAACAAAATTGATTTTCCCTAATTTCCCTTGCTTTTAAAGACTCCCCCCATGTTTTAAACAGTTTTTTGGGGCAATGCAAAAAAATATGCCCAAAACCTTTTTGCCCACCTTTCCACTAACACCTTGGCTATGTAATAACTGCAACAGCCCTAAAACTCTGCCCCTTTCTCCCATTTAACAATACATTTTATTTTTTTTTTAAAGCGGGAAATGCCATACATCGGCAAAATGGGCCATAATGACGTAGAAAATTTTCAATCTGGTCACTAAGGAAATTTTACTTTCTTAGAAAACAAAATCCTCCTTTACAAAAGACAATTAGCAAAAACCTTTTTTCCCCCGAAAATAAAACACCCCCGAAAAAAGACAAAGTGCTTTTTTTTAAATGCAATTCACATTTTGTTTGGCTTATAAAAACCCTTTGTGATGAAACCCACTAAGTATTTTAAATACTTTTTGATGTTTTTTAAAAATTTAAAGGGAAATTTAATTGTTCATAGAAAAAAAAAACATCCCCTAAAAGTAATTCCTAGCTCGCTTTAGGAGCAAAAATTAACCCAAGACACTGTCATTTTTTCTGGAAACGGGTATAATTCTGACTTAAACCAGGTTATAAAATTTATGAAAATTTTTTTTTGTCAAACATTTTTTTAAAAAATAAGCTGATCATAGGGCGTCCTACTACAACTCAAGTGATATGAGCTCCATTTTTTCTCACAGAGAATTGCAAAGTCAGTTAAATGACGAAAAAAATCAGACTGCCTATAGGCACTATTAAAGGGGTTGTCTCACTACATTGTTTCATGTTACCAGCCCTGTTTTTTGGGGTTTCACTTTAAATTCGGGGGCGTGTTTACTGGCTTCCACTAGGCTGCAGTAAAGTAAAGTTTTAGCTATAAACCCGTGCTGGCACCTATCAGGAGAGAAAAACGGGTTGTACTATAGGGACCTGGAGCGAGCACCCCAAACAAGAGGGATATCGGAAAAGGTGGGACACTGTTAATGGACAATATTCAAATGATTTTTTTTGCAAGTTTTAACATAGAAAGCAATCCTTGTAGTGAGACAACCTCTTTAAGGAAAAAGCCCCTCCCCTTTTCAGAAAAGTATGTGCATGTCCGGGTTTTTTTTTTAGTTATTTTGTGTAATATGTTTGGTGCTGTGTGGTGCTTGTTTGTACATTTGCTGCTCCTTTGGTTTGTAGGACTGGTGGGCAGTGTATACAACAGCAGTGCCATGCCCTATTAAAGTAGCCAAGCAGAAGGGAATGGCGTGGTTGTCTTGCTGCTTTCTTGCAGAAGATGATGCCCCCTTCATCAAGCTCGACCAGAGGGGTTTTTTGTGATGTGCTTGTGGCACTAAGCCCCCCTGTCTAAACCTGGTAAAGGGAAGTCGAAAGAGAGTCTAAATAGGACAGTGCTCGTGTGACAGTGGCCACAGAAAGTGTAACCACTGAGGGGACCCAAAGGGGAGTCACTTTGGGTATGAGCATACAGGCTGAACCTAGGGGAAAAAGCAAGTGATCCAGAGCTCGAGTGAAGCTGACCTATTTGGCATCATCGTGGAGAATCCAATGATCTGGTGGAGAAAGAATCTTTAAAGTAATGTTAAAAATTGTAGTAGAAAGTCAATGATATGAGGGATGATTTCCTGAAACCCCGGGAACAGTGGGACGGGTTTCCCTGGTCGAAAAAAAGGCCTTTAAAGACATCGAACTTTAGGCCATGTTCAACGGGTTAAAACTGGACTATTCATCCGTAATTACGGCCGGGGTGCGCAAAATAGGCGGAATACGTCCCGTCATTTGGTATCCCCATTTCATGAAACTATGGGTTACGTCTCCTCTCCCTGCTCGGTAACGTCCCGGGGGGGGAGATAAGTACTTGAATTTCTACGGGGTTACCCGCTGTAATACAAGTCTATGGGCCGGCAGGTGCCGCCCCCGAACCCCCGCCCTGGGACGGGGGGGTAAATTGCCCTGCAAATACACCGTTGAACCACCTTACCTTCCTCTACATGGGTTGGGTGGTGGGGGGTTTTTGTACAAAACCC
>JAODAL010033702.1:0-45241 GCA_025379985.1 Phyllomedusa bahiana | reverse complement strand
ACTATATTTTCAATGCGGTTGCAACACGGGATCCCTTATCCACTGTCTTCCCCCACCTCCCCCTTTCCACTTCCCCCCCGCCGATAAGTCTGCCCACTCTCAAAACCTATCTACCCTTCATTTTTTTAAATTTGTCCCCCTCCCCCCTAGTTTAAATACTCCCGCCCCCCTTCTAGAATTCTTTCCCCCCCCCCCAAACCCCTTCCTTTCAGGTGCATTTTTACTGTAGAAAAAAGATTGTACCCCAAATGAAAAATCACCATGCTCAAAACCCAAAACCCCCTCTGCCCACACCAAACTTCCCCATGCTTTAAAAACCCCCTGAGCCCCGTTGTTTTTCCCAGAAGCGTGGCACCGAGTTTCCCAGAAACAAAACCTTGGGGGTCCCCCCTTCAGCTTTGAGAAGTTCTTTAAAATTATTCTTAGGACCTCCACCTCCCGGATTCGTCTTTTGGTCCAACATGGCCCAAAACAGCGGGTCATCGCCACCCCTCCCAAAATTTTTCCCACCCTCCACCCATGCCGAACCCTGGTCCCGGGAGAAGCAAACCATTCGGTTGAGGGGTCCTGGCGAAAAATTTAATTCTTCCGCTTCCTGATTATAGAACCCCCAAACTAAAACTGTCTTTTCTTACCGCATTCCCCAAACCCCCCTACACAGGGGGTGCTCTTCCGGGCTGTAGGAAGACAGTGCCCACAGGGCGCCATTTCTGGACTTTTTCCCCAGCATTGTCACCCAACTGGAAATTTTGCTGGAATCTCAGGAGGAAAGCGGCCTTTCCTTTTTCGGACCCCTAAGCCCCCCTGTCTACTTTTAACCCAGCTACACGGCTCCCCCTGCGACCCAAATACCCCACCCTCCACATTTGCCCACAAATTTTTTTTGCCCCAAGAGTAGCAAACCTTTTTCTCTTCATTGTCAATCGCCCCAGTGGCATTTTGTCCTCTTTTAAAATGGAGCACCAGAGTAGCAACATTTCACATCGCTACAGCGGTATTCACCCTGGATCTCTTGCCCCATATTGCAACAAGGGCAGTTGTGCAGGAAAATTGCCAGTGAAGCGCCCATTATCCGGTGCAACAGCAATGTAAAAAAAAAAAAAAAAAAAAGTTAAGAGTTAAAAAGTTTAAAAAAAAAGAGGTTTGTTTCTAACCATTTTTTTTTTTCCCTGTTTTTAACCCCGGTTGTTTTGAATCCGCCTCTTTTCTTTTCAAGCACTCCGTTGACCCCAAGCAAATAGGGAAGTTTTTATAGAGCACTTGGCTGCAATTTATCCCTCTTCCCCAACCCTCCGGTTTTTTTGAACTCCGACTCTGTTTTTAAAGCACTCCGTTTGACCAACAAAAATCTAAAACAAAAAATAGCTTCAGTAAGGGATCCCAACCAATATTTTGGGGCAGTCACCCCTACCTCTAGACACAAAACAAATAAGGCCCCCCTTTTGACACCGGCAGCAGGTGCACTTGTACAGAGGTGAGAAATCAAAAATTAAAACCTCATGCCTGACCCGCCGACATTTTTTCGCCAGCAACTGGCTTTATCGTAAGGTCCATCAATTGGTCTGACTCATTCCTTTTTTATATCATTTAGTAAACACCCCATGGGTGCCACCAATTACCCAAAAAATCCACAAAAACCCCACCCCCCTTTCCGCGCCCCGCGCCCATCAAACATGTCCTGCAAAAGCTGCCCCCATGTCTCGAGCCAAAAACCTTTCAGCAAATTTTCGCCACCCTCCATAACGGGCTTGGCCCCTCTTACCGTACTGCCCGTGCCAATGCACTGCACCAACAAAAAAAACCTCCCCCTAACTGTGATGGGTTCCGTTCACTCTCTCAAAATTTTTGCAAAGCGTCCTCACCTAAATGAACAAGCAGACAAGGTATCAAAAACAGCACACTCCCATCTTTGTAAATTTCCCCTAACCCTCTTTTCAAATCAAATTTCAATTTTCATTGGGAATAAAAACCCACTGTACAAAGCCACGTCATATTTCTTCCCCATAAAGCCTTCTCCTATTATGAAATATGCATTTTAAATTCCAATAGAGCTGCAGCCCCATTAAATAATGCCCCACTGCATTGTTAGTTTTGTTTTTTGGGGTTATGTGTAGCTGAGGGGGCTCGGGTAATGTGTGGTAGTGGGCGTGCTCCTTTTTGGGTTGTGTGCGAGGCGTGCTCCTTTTTTTGGGTTTTGGTACGGGTCGTGCTCGCGGTTAATGTGGTACTAGGCGTGTCATTAAGGGTGTGTTGCGGGGCGTGCTCACGTGAAAATGTGGTTAGCTAGTCTGCTGCGTGAAATGTGTGTGTAGCGGCGGTTTGGGCGTGAAATGTTGTGTAGCTGAAGGTGCTCGTGTGCAATTGGTGAGCTGAGGGGTCAGAAATTTGTGATGTCTGGGCGTGCATGCTTGTTGGTAGTGAGGCATGCTCGTGGAAAAAGTGTGGTAGCTGGGGTTGTGGTGTTTTAAATGTTTGAGCAAAGGGGGTTGCGTGTAATGTGTGTGTAGCTGAAGCATGTCTGCGTGTAATGTGTGTGTGCTAAAGGTTTTCTTTTGTGCTTTTGTATGTAGCTGGGGCGTGAAAGTGTAAGTTTTTGGGAGCTGGGCTGTGTGCGTGAAATGTTGTGTAGCGGGGCGTGCGTGCAGTGAGGCATGCGTGGTGTGAGGCGTCCCGCGTGTATGTGGGGTTTGTGAGGGCGTGGCGGAATGTGGTGTATGAGGGCTGTGGGTGTAATTGTGTGAGCGAGGGGGGCCGCATGTATGTGTGTGTAGCGAGGCTGCTCACTTGTAAATGGTCCCAAAGGCAGGGGGTTTTGTGGAAATTTTTGGTGAGGGGGGTGCTGTGGGTGTAATTTTGCGTATGGGGAAAATGCGTGCGTTTTAATGGGTGCAGCTAGGATTATTTGAAATTTTGTGCGTGTGGCGAGACTGCTCGGTGTTTGTGTGGTGTGAAGCGGTGGGTTTTGGTGTAAATGGTGTGTAGCAAGGTGGTCGGTGAATTTTTTGTGTGTACAGGGGTGTGCTCACATGTGTGTAACGGCTTTGCTGGGCCTTTTGTGGTTAAGTGTCTGTAGCTGACCGTGTGGGGTAATGTGCTTTGGGCACCCTTGTGTGTAAGTCCCTGTGGAGGCGGTGTGTGTAAGTTCCGTAGTGAGGGTGTGTGTGTAAGTTCCTTAGCGACCCGTGTGTGGAATGTGCCTGTAGGGGCCCTGTGGTAATGGTGCAGTGGCCGTGGTTTTAATTTTGGCTGCGCTAAACCGTTTTTTGTGTGTAATGGGTCGTACTGACCTTGTGTGTGTAATGTGCCTGCAGCTGATCTGTGTTGTAACATGCCTGTAGCTGAGCCTTTTGTGTAATTTGGCCAACGACCCGTGGTTGAAATTGGCCTTTAAGCGGGGCCGTTGGGTGTAACTTGCCTTAGCTCCCCGTGTGGGGTTAACGTGCCTGTAGCTGAGCGTGTGTGGTAATTCCCGTAGCTGAACCGTGGTGTTAATTGCCTGTAGTGACCCGTGTGTGTGTGTAATGGCGGTGCAGCCGGGTGTGTGGTTGTAATGTCCTGTACTGACCGTGTGTGTGAATGTCCCTGTAGCTGATCGGTGTGTGTAATGTCCTGTACGGGCAGTGGGGTGTGTAATGGGTGTGGTGGCGGGGTTTTGTGTAAGGGTGTAGCTGAGGTGTGTGTGTAAGTGCGTGTGCTGAGTGTGGTGTGAAAATTTTCCTGTACGGCAGGGGGAAAATGGCTTTGGGGGCTGAGCCGGCTGTGTAATGTGCCGTACGGGCCCCGGTGTGTGAAACGGCCTTACTGAGCCTGTGGTTTAAAGTGCGTGAAAGGACTTTTGGGGAAAATGTCCCGTACTAGCCTGGTTGTAATGTGCCTGTAGTGAGCCGTGTTTTTCCCTTTAGCTGTCCTTTTTGTGAAAGGTGCCGTACTAGCCGGTTTAAATGTGCGTGGTTGACCCGTGTGTGTGAAAGTCCGTAGCTGACCCCGTGGGTGTAATGTGGTGTAGTGAACCGTGTTGGGGGAATTGGGGCTGTAGTTTTGAGCCGGGTGTGTAATTGCCTGTGCTGAGCCGGTGGTGTAATGTCCCTGTAGCTGACCCGTGGGGGGAAGGTGCCTGTAGCTTGGCCTTGTCGTAAGTGCTTTTTTCGAGGGGGTTTGTAATGTGTTATATTAGCTGAAAAGGGAGTAAGTGCAAATGCTTAGTCTTTTGTATGTAATGTGCGTAAGCTGACCCAAATAGTTAAGGGCCTTTTAGCTGAGCTGAAAGGTGTATAATATACAGGGACAACCCATGTGTGTAAGGGTAGTGTTGCTGGGCCATGTGTAAAACGTGGTGTAGCTGGCCTTTGTGGAAATTTTCCTGTAGATGACCGTGTGTGTGTGTAATGGCGTTTGCTGCTTTGTGTGTAAGTTCCTATAGCGAGAGGTTTGTGTGTAATTGACTAGCGAGCTGTATTTGGTGTGATGTGCACGGTGGGCTGTATGTGTGTGTATTGCATGGGCGGGCCTGCATGTGTTGTGCCTTGTAATACAGCTTGTCTTTCCTCTTCACCCAAATTGAGTAAAACATGATCAGCACCCCAGGTCATGATAAGTTGGTTTTGGGGCCCATCAGGTCTATCCACTTTTAAATGTGAAGGGGGGGACAATTTGCGATACAGATCCTGCTGGCTGTTGGTCCGAACTTTAGATCGGCATTGGGCCCCAGCTACCCAAAAATGATGGGGGGGCGTCCTCTCTCTCTTTTGGTTAAGTTGCCGGCTGTCCCCTCTGCATCTAAGAGCTCAACCCCCACAGCTTCCTCTGCGGGAGCGAGGGCTTTTTTCATGCTGGTTTAGAGCTGCGCTAGTTACTCAACCCCTGTTCCTGGGCGCCCTAAGACAGCAGGGACAGAGGCTTCCCCAAACCCCACCCTTTTATTGCCCCAGCTCAGGTTCCCGATGCCCAATGTAGCCCAGTCTTTACAGACGCCCTGGTCTACTTTCTCAGAACTAGTGGAAGCGTGAGAGGCATGTGGTTACCCCAACAGCAGCCTTGTCCATCGCTATATGTAAAATTTACCATACGGGATTAGATTACATTAAAATTATGTCAAGTTTAAAAAGAATTTTTCTTTAGGGGAAGCAGAGAAAAATATTTAAAAAAGCAAACAATAAAACAAAGAAATATTTTCACATAAAATGAATTGGCAAAGATTCACAAACCGTAAATTATTACCATATTGTTTAATGTGAAACATGATTAGTTATTTGGGGGTGAATGAGTAAAAAAGGGTTTAGCAAGAAAGGAGAAAAATTTATAATTTTTGACACAAAAAAAAGCATATTTCCCCAAATTAGGGAAAAAAAAAAACGGAAACACTTTTCTGGCATTAAGGGGGACATGTATGAAAATGTCTTGGTCTAAACTTTCTTTGTTGCCCCCTAGCAACCCCAAACAGAGCGCCCGTTTAATTTTTTCAAGAATATATGAAAATTAAAAAGGGGCTCTGTTGGGTTTATAGGAAAAAGAAAAGTTTTTGACCAAGAAGTTTTTTATACTATGGCCCTAAAGGATTTTTCCTATTCAAAGATTAAATTTTTCATGTAAAAAATATTAGACCTTTTTGAGGCCCCTTTCCCCTCCCAATCCCTTAAGAACCTAAATTGCTTCAAAAAATTTCCCTACCCAAATTTTTCTGGGGATTTGACAGACACCGCATTTGGAAGTCTGCTCTTAAAAGTTTCCATTAGAGCTTTCCTGTCTGAGTGTAAGTTTTAAACTGAGGGGCGTGCTTCTTTTCTGTCCTTTTGCTCCCCCTCCCCCCTCCCCAGCACACAGGCAGCTCGAAAATCATACAGGGGGGGGGGGGGGGGGTTTGCTCCAGAGTTTCACCCTGTGTGTCCTGCCAGGTCTGTTGCAAGAGGGTGACAAGGTAAGAGGAATGTGAAGTGGGGGCTAAAAGAACAGAGGGGGTGCATGTGTTTCCCTTTCCCCCGCTAGCTTACAAGTCCCACACTCCAGCAACAACAAGGGAAGTGTTATTACTCAGGATGTCTCACAAAAGGGGAGCATAAAAATTCCATGCCGATCGTATATATTAGATAGTCACAGTTCCAAAGAACATCATATTATTAACAGACAGGGTCACTGCGCACATTTCGTGTAGGACAGGGGGAAGCAGGCAAACAGGGTTAATCCAGGGACACGGGCACAGATGCCCAAAACTCCCTCCCCCCTCCCTCACAAAAAAGCTTTCTTGCGGGAGGGGCCCTTTCTGACCTGTCCTTCAAAACTGGGAGTAAAAGACCCGACAGCCAGTAAATAAGGATCAACAGGGCAGCTGCTATAGAGATTTGAGGGGCGATGCACTTAAAGAAAGGGGTACTCAAATCATAGGGCATTTTTAATGAAAAATTGCAAAGTGCTTGTTTTTTAAAGATCTTTTAATTAAAACCCAATCTTTTGTAGCGGGGCCAACCTTTAAAAAAAAAGATGGGGGAAAGGACTCGGAGGATTAAAAAGTATTTTTGGGGTCCCCCCAGCTGAGGCGTTTTGGCATGGTCCCCCAAAGCACACATTTTCTAGAATTGGGCCCGGGAGTTTGAAAAATTGGGGTTTGGCCCCCGATCCACCCCAAAACTCATTGCTGGGGCTCCCTTCCTCGGGGGCCCGGGGGGTTTGGCCCAATTTTTTAGGGCCCCATCACCCAAACTTGGGCCATAGGGAAAAAAGGTTTGTGGAAAAAATTTTTAAACCCATGTTCACCCCCTTTCCCGCCCTGCTTTGTTTTTAAATTTAAACCCCCCTTCCCAGGTGGGAGGGAAAAATCTGGCAAAAAAAAAGTCTGGTGTGATAATTTTTTAAAACTTTGCTGATATATTTGCCCTTATTCCCCAAGAGGATTTGCCCTTTTGAGCCCTTGCCAATCCAGGTTTTTTTTTCCCCAACATTTATTAGGTTTTAAAATTTGCAGATTAAAATTTCTTTATTAAAATAATGGGTTTATTTACTGTCTCCCCCCCACGGGTTTTGTTTTTAAATTTGCAAAAACTTCTCTTTCAAAAGGGGTTTAATTTTGGATATTTATTTCTGTCTTTCTTAACCCCCCCCTGACAAATCCATTAAACACCCTTAATGTTTACTTGGGAACATTTTGTAAAAAGGATTTTTCTTTTGGAAAAGAATGGCGAACAAAAGGGCAAAGGGAGTCTACACCTCTTTTTGTAATTTGTAAAAAAAAAAATCTTTCAAAATCTTGTTTGGTGGAAATCACATCCCCGGGCCCTTTATACACAAATTTAAACCCCAATTTTTGGGAATGTGTAGAATTCGGAGTTTTTGGGGGAAAGGGTTTAAAAAAATGCTAATCAAGGTTTGTCACAGGGTTTGAAAGCCCCCTTTCCATATCCTTTGTTCTTTTTACTTAATTTGATTTACAACCCCCAATCAGGAAACAGACGTTAAAAAAGGGCCCTTCACCCCTTACCCCCTTTTTTTAAGGTTTGCCCTGATCTCATGTCCCTGGAAGGGGCCCCCCTCAAATGTGTGATGAAATAAAAATGAACAAAAAATTATTAGAAGGAGGAATTTTCTGACCGCGTCCATGAAATTCCCTTAGAGTTTTATTAATTTTTTTTTGGGCCCAGAGGCCTATGGGGTTGTGGACCCCTCACTTTTCGTTTATTGTGTTTTTTGTGAGGGCAGTTTTAAAAAAGGGGGTTGCTCGGGCCCCCCAAACCACCCACTCCTTTACTGTGTCTTGTTAAGTGTGGGTTTTGGTTTTAATGAAAAAAAGTGCGGGTTTTTTTGTTTATTTTTGTGAAAAGTTATTTTAAAATTAAAATTTAAATATACTTTGTCCCAAAAGAAATTTTGTATGATTTTAATACCAAGCGGGTTTTATATCAGCTAATTTTATTCCATGCCCTTTTAAAATTTTCAATAAAAAAACAGTTAAAAAAAAATTAAAAAAAATATATTGTTTTTGCATTTCTTCTAGCCCCAATTAATTTTTCTATAAACGGGGAACCCAAAAATGCCAGCATTTCCAAGGTGGCCACACCAATGCTTTTACAACCGTAATATTACACCCTTGTTTGGGGGGTCATGGCCTCTTTTAAAACACGCCAATACCCTTTTGGGCCCTTTAAAAGGCAGCTAATTGACACGCATGCTGTTCTGAAAGTCTATGTTTCTACAAAAAACCCCCCGATCTTTCTCAAAAAGCGATTCCCCCAGTTTTTTCCCCCCCTAGGGACATGATGCCTGCAGAAAATTCCCGTCCCCCGATCCCAAACCCTTTTTCATTTTTTCCAACTTTAAAAACCCTCATTTCCCCAAGGTGGATGCCCAAACATCGGGTGTGTAGGTTTTCTTGCCCCTTTATGAACATTTTTCCCCATGGGATTACATTTAAAATACAAAACCGGTGGGGTTTTGTCTCTGAAAAAATAGAGGGTTGGGGGTACTTTCAGGGGAAAGAAGTTGCGTTTTTCCCTATTTAAAACTTTTGCCAAAAATCTAAACCCATGAAATGGTTCTCCCCTGTGTGATTTTTCTTCATGTGCATCAAGAGTGATCTCACAGAAAACCATTTCCCCACTTTCTGAACGGAAAACGGTTCTCCCCTTTGTAAAAAAAATTTTTCCCTGTTAAATAAGATGTGATTTTGACAAAAACTTTTTTCCCCTTTTTAAACATAAAAAATGGTTTTTCTCTGTGGGGTTTTTATTTCATTTTTAACAGCCCTGAATTCTTGGGTAAAACATTTGCCAAAATTCTGAGAAAGGGAAAATGTTCTCTCCTGGTGAGTTCTTTAATGTTGGGAACAAGAATTAATTTAGAGAAAAAACTTTGGGCCCAAAATTCTGGGGCATAAAAAAGGGCCCCCTTCTCTAAAGGGTGGGGTTACTTCATTTTTGGAAAAAAGATTTTGATTTTGATAAAAAAAATTTCCCCTACTTTTTGTAAAACATGAAAAGGGGCCGCTTCTCTTTGGGGAGTTCTTTCAGGATTAACAAAAAAACCAAATTTTGTGAGAAAAACCTTTCCCACATTCTGAGCATAAAAAATTGGTTCTCCCCTTTGTGGGTTCTTTCATGTTGAACAAAAAAAAATTTTTTGGGTTCCCAAAAATTTTTTCCCACATTTCGAACATGAAAACAGCTTCTCTCCCAGTGAAAGCTCTTTCATGTTCAATAAGATGTGATTTCTGACTAAAGCATTTTCCACATTCTGAACATGAAAATTTTTCTTTGATGTTTCTCAAGATTATATTTGTTAGCAAAACTTTTCCTTATTTGCACAGGAAAATGGTTCTCTCAGTGTGACAGTGATGTTCTGCACCCCTTATGGGACTTTTATTTTGCTCAACAATCTGTGGTGAATCAGAATATGGGATCTGCTTAAAAAGAATCAGTTGATAGGTCATTGGAGGGATGAGCTGAGACTATGTCTGGATAAAAAGTATGCTCTTCATTTGCCATCTTGTGTGAGACCACTATCATCTGCTTTAAAAATCTGAATTATATGTTCGTCTGAGCTCCTGGTACAGTCATCTGCCAAAAAAAAAAACTGATTACTTTTGTAAATATTACTAGAGTTGGGCGAATTTCTCAATATTCGGTTCGATCACTTCCCCGAATTTTCCGACAAATTTGTTTCAGTCGAACTACTCGGCACGAATCGCGTTAAAAAAAGCTTTTTCCAGTTTACACAGAGCCTGCAGGGTGCTTTAGAAACATTGTGCCATGCTTAAATATGCAGAGGGAGCTTGGTTTGGTCTTCATACAATTTTTGTGTTTTTAGTTATGACACGCACATGACTGCGCCGCTCTTAGAATCGCTTCACTATAAAATTCCCCTGGGCACTTAAGAGGGCAAAAACTGACCAAAAAATCAAGCGGGAATGTAGCCTGATAAAGTCATGCCAGCGAAAGCTGGAAAAAAAAAAGCTGGAGCTCAGATGGCAACATTAGTGACGAGTGTGGGAGGTGACGGCGGCAGGCCACAGCGCAAAGAGGTCAGACAGTGGCACAATGACATTCTGTAGGTGGCAAAAACAGTTGTAGGCCAAAAGAGTGGCCCCCCCCAAAAATGAAAAGTGTGGAGGGGATGGCAGAGCAGCAGCATGAGGTCAGGCAGTGGCACAATGACATTCTGGAGGTGGCAAAAACAGGAGTATGCCACAGAGTGGCAAAAAGACACAGTGTGGAGGGCAAGACAGCAGCCAAAGCAGCAGCATGAGGACAGGCCGTAGCACAATGACATTCTGGAGGTGGCTAAAACAGGAGTAGTCCACAGAGTGGCACAATGACAGATAGTGGAGGTCACGGAAGCAGCAGCAGGAGGTCAGGCAGTGGCACAATGACATTCTGGAGGCGGCAAAAACAGGAGTAGGCCACAGAGTGGCAAAATGACACAGTGTGTAGGGCACGACAGCAGCAGCAGCATGAGGTCAGTAGTTGCACAATGACATTCTGGAGGTGGCAAAACGTAGAGGCCACAGAGTGGCACAATGCACAGTGTGGAGGTCAACAGCAGCCACAGCAGCAGCTGAGGCAGGCAGTGGCACATGACATTCTGGAGGTGGCAAAACAGGAGTAGGCCACAGGTGGCAAAATGACCACAGTGGGAGGGTCACGACAGCAGCCACAAACGCATGAGTTCAGGCAGTGGCCACAATGAAAATTCTGGAGGTGGCAAAAACAGGAGTAGGCCACAGAGTGGCACAATGACACAGTGTGGAGGTTTACGACAGCAGCCACAGCCCGCAGTATGAGGTCAGGACAGTGGCACAATTACATTCTGGAGGTGGCAAAACAGTAGTAGGCCACAGAGTGGCACAAATGACACAGTGTGGAGGTCACGGGACACGCAGCCTCTAGACAGCAGTTTATGAGTCAGGCGGTTTGGCACAATGACATTCTGGAGGTGGCTTTAAAACAGGGAGTAGGGCCAGCATAGTGGCCAATGACAGAGAGTGGAGGTCCACGACAGCCGAAGCATTGAGGTCAGGCAGAGGCACAGACCAAATTCCTGGAGGTGGCAAAACAAGTTGTAGGCCACAAGTGGCACAATGGACACCAATGGGAGGGCATGGACAGAAGAGCAGCATATGAGGTCAGGACAGTGGCACAATGACTTCTGGAGGTGGCAAAACAACAACTGGTAGTAGGGACACAGAGTGGCACAATGACACAGTGTGGAGAGTCACGACAGCAGCCACAGCAGCAGCATGAGGTTAAGCAATGCACACATGAACATTACAGAGGTGGCAAAAGTGATGTGGCACATGACACAGTGTGGAGGGCACGACATGTAGCCACAGCAGCAGCATGAGTTCAGGGGCCAAGTGGCACAATGGACATTCTGGAGGTGGCTAAAACAGGCAGTGGCCACAGAGTGGCATCAATGACAGAGTAGTGGAGGTACACGACAGGCAGCAGCATGAGGGTTCCAGGCAGTTGGCACATGACATTCTGGATGGTGGCAAAAAGTTGTTAGGCCACAGAGTGAGCACAATGACACAGTGTGGAGGGCACGACAGCGCTATGAGGTCAGGGCAGTGGCAATATGACATTCTTGGAGTGGCAAAAACAGGAGTAGGCCACCAGATGATGGCAAAAATGACACAGTGTGGAGGGCATGACAGCAGCGAGCAGCTATGAGGTCAGCGTGGCACAATGACATTCTTGTGGTGGCAACAAAAAACAGGAGTGGCACAATGACACAGTGTGGAGGTACGGACCAGCAGCCACAGCAGGCAGATGAGGTTTCAGGCAGTGGCACAACTGACTTTTGGGGAGGTGGCGTAAAGAGGAGTAGGCCACTGAGTGGCACAATGACAGAGAGTGGAGGTCACGACTCGGCAGCAGATTGAGGTCAGCAGTCGTCACAATGAACATTCTGGAGGTGGGGCCAAAACAGTTGTAGGCCACCAGAGTGGCACTATGACACAGTGTGGAGGTCACGACAAGCAGCCACACAGCTGCATGAGGTCAAGGCAATGGCACAATGACATTCAAGACAGGGTGGCCAAAAAACAGTAGTAGGCCACAGAGTTGGCATCAATGACACAGTGTGGTGGGCACGGACAGTAGCCCAGCTAGCAAGCATTGAGTTTCAGGCTGGGCCAATGACATTCTGGAGGTGGCTAAAACAGGAGTAGGCACAGAGTGGCACAATGACAGAGAGTGGAGGTACACGACAGCTAGCAGCATGAGGTAAGCAGTGGGCACAAATGAATTCTGGAAGGATGCGGCAAAACAGTTGTAGGCCACAGAGTGGCACAATGGACCAGTTGTGTGTGGTGCATGACAGAGGAGCAGCAGGTCAGACAGTGGCTCACAATGATTTCTGGGAGGTGGCAAAACAGTAGTAGGCCACAGAGTGGCACAATGACACAGCTCGTGGAGGTCTATGACCAGCAGCCACAGTCAGCCAGCATGAGGTTAAGCAAATGGCCACAATGACATTCAGAGGTGTCTGAAACAGTAGTAGGCCACCATAGTGGCCGGCACAATGACACAGTGTGGAGTGCACGACAGAGCCAGCAGCAGCAGACATTGAGTTTTCAGGGCAGTGGGCACAATGACATTCTGGATGGTGGCTTAAAAAGACAGGAGTAGGCCACAGAGTGGCACATTGCAGAGAGTGGGGTCCGACATGCTGGCCGCATGAGGTTCAGGCAGTGGCACCAATGACATTCTGGACGGTGGCCAAAAACAGTTGAGGCCACAGAGTGGCACAAATGGACACAGTGTGGAGGGCACGACAGCAGCATGAGGTCAGGCAGTGACAATGACATTCTGTAGGTGCAAAAAACAGGAGTAGGCCACAGAGTGGCAAAATTGGTCACATGTGTCGAGAGGGCATGACAGCAGCGCAGCAGCATGAGGTCAGGTCAGTGCACATGACATTCTGGACGTGTGGGCAAAAACAGTTCGTAGGTCCACCAGAGTGGCACAATGACACAGTGTTGGAGGCACGAACAGCAGCCCCACAGCAGCAGCATGAGGTAAGGCAGTGGCACAATGACCTTCTGGAGGTGGCTAAAACAGGAGTAGTAGGCACAGAGTGGCACAATGACAGAGACGTGGGGGTCTACCGGTACGACAGCAGCATGAGGTCAGTGCAGTGGCACAATGACATTTCTGAGTGGCCAAAAACAATTGTAGGAGATATACTGTGAGACGAGCAAAATTGACACCAGTGTGGAGGGCACGACAGCAGCTGCAGTATGAGGTCAGACAGTGGCACAATGACATTTCTGGAGGCGGGTGGCAATCCGTAGTAGGCAAGAGTGGCACAATGACACAGTGTGGAGGTTCACGGACAGCAGCCACAGCAGCAGCATGAGGCCAGGCTGTGGCACATGTGGACCATTCTGGAGTGGCAAAAAAAAAAGAGAAGTAGGGCCACAGAGTGGCACAATGACCAGAGCAGTGGAGAGAGTCACGGTAGCAGCAGCAGAGGTTCAGACAGTGGCACAATGACATTCTGGAGGGTGGCAAAAAACAGTTGGTAGGCCACAGAGTGCACAATGACACAGTGTGGAGGGCCACGGACAGCAGCAGCAGCATGAAAAAAGCGGGGGTCAGAACAGCTGGCACAAATGACATTCTGGAGGTGGTCCCAAAACAGTAGTAGCGCCACAGAGTGGCATAGGGACCACAGTGTGGAGGTCACGACAGCAAGCCACAGCTAGCAGCATGAGGGGCAGGCAGTGGCACAATGACAATTCTGGAGGTGGCATAAAACAGGAGTCAAGGCAGAGAGTGGCACAATGACCACGTGTGAAGGGGCCAGCTCACTCGCTCGCGAGCAGCTATGAGGTGGCACAATGACCTGGAGGTGACAAAAACAGTAGCGAGGCCAAGAGTGCTCAATGACACGTGACGGATGGCGCAGCAGCAGCTTGAGACCAGGCAGTGCACAATGACATTCTGGAGGTTGGAGAAAAACAGGGTAGCCACAGAGTGAGCAAAATGACACAGTGTGGAGGGCACGACAGCCAGCAAGCAGCATGAGGTCAGGCAGTGGCACATGACATTCTGGTAGGTGGAAAAAAAAAGAGTAGGCACAGGGTGGCAAAATGACACACGTGTGGAGGGCAGGACAGCAGGAGCAGCATATGAGGTCATGACAGTGGCACAATTGGACATTCTGGAGGTGGCAAAAACAGGGAGGTAGGCATGCAGCGTGGCACAATGACTCAGTGTGGAGCACAGGAACAGCAGCAGGCAGGCATGAGGTCAGACTGTGGCACAATGATGTGGAGGTGGACAAAAACAGTAGCAGGCCACTGCGTGGCAACAATGGACACAGTGTGGAAGGTCACGGCCGGCTCAGCCAGCCACAGCAGCAGCATGAAGACCAGGGAGGGCAGTGGCACAATGACATTTGGGAGGTGGGATAAAAAAACAAGGAGTAGGCCACAGAGTGGTCAAATGACACAGTGTGGACGGGCACGACCAGCTGCAGGCAGCATGAGGTCAGGCTGTGGCACAATGACATTCTGGACGGTGGCAAAACAGTAGTAGGCCACAGAGTGGCACATGACACCCAGTGTGGATGGTCACACGACAGCTGCCACCAGCAGCAGACTGAGTCAGGCCAGTGGCACAATGACATTCCTGGATGGTGTCTAAAACAGGAGTAGGCCTCAGAGTGGCACAATAAATGACAGAGTGTGGAGGACGGTAGCAGCAGCACTGAGGTCAGTCAGTGTGGCACAATGACTTTCTGGAGGTGGCAAAACAATAGTAGCTGCCACAGAGTGGCAAAATACACAGTGTGTGGAGCACGACAGCACGGAAGCAGCATGAGGTCAGACGTGGCACAATTGACATTCTGGAAAAGGTGGCAAAACAGTAGTAGGCCACTGAGTGGCAAATGAACCAGTATGGAGGTCACGATCAAGACTGCCACAGCAGCAGCATGAGGTAGGCTGGTGCGCACATGGACATTCTGGGGTGTCTAAAACAGAGTAGGAGTAGGCACTGAGTGGCACAATGCAGAGAGTGGAGGTCACGGTAGCAGCGCATGAGGTCACGACAGTGGCACAATGACATTTCTGTGAGGGTTGGCAAACACAATAGTAAGGCAAGAGTGGCAATTGACCAGTGTTGGAGAGAACGGGTCAGCAGCAGCAGCATGAGGTAGACAGTGGCACAATGACATTGGAGGAGGCAAAACAGTAGTTGGCCACAGACGTGGCACAAGACAAGTTTGGTTGTGGACGTCACGACAGCGCCACGCAGCTGCATGAGGTCAGGCCAGTGGCACAATGACATTCTGGCAGGTAGGCACAAAACAGTAGTAGGCACAGAGTGGCACAATGACAGAGAGTGGAGGTCACGACAGCAGCAGCATGAGGTTCAGCAGTTGCACAATACTTTTCTGGAGGTGGCAAAACCAGTTGTAGGCGCACAGAGTGGTCACAATGTACACAGTGTGGAGGGACACGACTAGCAGAGCAGCATGAGGTCAGCAGTGGCACAATGGGACTTTCTGGAGGTGGCAAAAAAACAGGAGTAGGCCACAGATCAGTCGGCAAAATGATACAGTGTGGAGGGCCACAGACAGCGCAGCAGCATGAGGTCAGACGTGGCACAATGACATTCTGGAGGTGGTAAAAACCCAGTAGTAGGCCACCAGGAGTGGCACAAGGACACAGTGTGGAGAGGTCACTGACAGCAGCCACAGCGCAGGCCATGAGGTCAGGCAGTGGAACAATGGACATTTGGTGGTGGATTTTTAAAACAGGAGTAGGCCACAGAGTGGGCACAATGCCAGAGAGTGGATGTAACATAAGCGTAGCAGCATGAGGTCAGGACAGTGGCACTCAATGACATCTGGAAGGGGTGGCAAAACAGTAGTAGGCCACAGCAGTGGCAAAATGTCACAGTGTGGAGGGCACGACAGCAGCACGCAGCAGCCGAGGCTCAGACAGTGGCACAATGACATTCTGGAGGTGGCAAACAAAAAACTGTAGTAGGCCACAGAGTTGGCACAATGACACTGTGTGAGGTGTTCGACAGCAGCCACAGCAGCAGATGAGGTCAGGCAGTGGCACAATGACAATCTTCTGGATGGTGGCAAACAGTAGTAAGGCCCACAGAGTGGCTCACATGAAGAATTGGAAAATGGTGAAGGCGGCAGCCACGGCATGCTTGAGGTCAGGACATTGGCACAATGCCAATGTGTGAGGTGTGGTGGCAATACCGTCCCTGGTAAAGTTGGTTGGTGTCAGATTGGAGAAACTGTCTGCAGATGTGTGGCTTCAGGCGGGTGGCAGTCATCAGAATAGTGGCTGAGGCAGGTTAATTTGAACCCAGACTCATCTTCTCACGTTTGGTGTTGAGGCGTCATGGCTGATGTTAGTCTGACTCGTTCTCTAAGGCATTGTTGGTGTGGAAATCCTGGCCGATCCACGCCTCGATTATCTTTACAAAGGTCAGTCGTTCCACATTTCCCGTGGACATGCGGGTTCTCACTATGGGGTAACGATGGCCCCCGCCGCAAACTGAACACCCGCTATGATGCCACACTAATGCCGGGCAGGACAGCTTTTACACTGCAAACTGCGCTTCCATGGCAAGTTGCGGCCCCCACACATCCAGTTTGGCTCTGCCCAGTAGTCCACGGATCTTCTATACTGGGGGTGCGAGTCTGTCCAAGTGTCCACCACCTGTTGGTGCAGGGACTGGCTCCAGGTCCTGCTGCTGCTGCTCTGCTGGGACTACTCTCCTCACTAGGCGGCGTGAAGGAAGCTGCTCTTCAGTGCCTCCAGACTTAGGTTTGTTGCTGATGGAGCTGTACTGCTCTACCCCCCCACATTCCCCAGGCAGCTGCGGCAAGTAGTTTGTGGTGCTGAGGAAACCCCCCGGTCAGGCGGCCTGTCAGAGGAGGTCGATGCCGCACAAATGCAGAGTGGCCAACTAATCTACGGAGGATTCCCTATAGTATTTGAGTTTTGTCCCCCCCTCCCTCTCAATAGCTGGGAAAAAAAAAAAGGCTGCCCATTTTGCCGCTGGGTAGCGAGTCTCAACGGGTCCAATGGGTGGAGAAAGCCAGAAGTCATCCCTTTGCCGGATGCTTGACTATTTGGCTGGTCACTAGCCCAGGCAAATTAGCATTTGCTGACGGGCAATCCATGACAAGTGACTCCGAGGGGCCTCCACTGCCTCACATCCTCCACTGTATACTGCCAAGGTGCTTGCGGGTCAATCTGTCCCGTCTTCCTCATCTCCATTCTACCTCCTCCAGCTGCCCCTGCTCATCCTCTCTTGTCACCTGGGTAGAAAATCCACTCATTTCACCAGACAATGCTTCTGCTCCATTGTCCTCCTCTCCTCCATTTCAGTCCCATCGGAAACATGTGCCGACGAGATGTAGTCGCCACGTCTCCAGTACCCGCCCAGACAGATTTTTTTAGCATTTCTGTTCCAGGACATGAAGCAGTGGGAATGACGTTATTCATCCCGTAGTCCTGGCGATTGAAAAATCAATGTGGCCTCCTCAGAATGGCCTCAACAAACGGCAGTGTCACGCATGAGCTGCACTGGCTGACATCAAAGTTAAGCAGGGAAGTACTACTGTCCGCCTGGATCATCAAAAATGCTGTTTCATACAGTCGGTCCAACATTGTGCAGGCTGGAATTCCAACGGGTGGAACCATAGACCATATCAGAGTGTTGTTGGGGGGGAGGCGTTTCGCAACTCGAGGAGAGTGTTCCTGGCTTTGTAGGAATGGATGAAGTACATGCTCAGTTCCTGGCCATTTTTAGTAGAGATAGATGTAGATAAGATAGGTGGAAGACTTAGGAACCTTTTCACAAACAGATTGAACACATGAGCCATTACAGGGCGGCATGGACCATCCTACATGGTGCAGCGCGCGATTCCATGTTTATTCCTCCCATATGTACGTCCACCATTGGTTCCGATTTGCATGTGTCGCGGAGAAAGCCACACTTCGATTTCTTGCTGCATGACGCGGAGCAGTTCCTTCCCCTGTGTGACTCGTTGCCGAGGCAAGGCCGGTGTAGGAAAATGCGTGACACCGCTGTGCCCTACACATGTGTTATGATGGAGCAGTACTCTGTGGAGGCTGAGATGGTGGTCGTGGTGAGGGAGGTAGTTGGAGAGGCGGGAAATGGACGCCTGAGCCCACAGTTTGACAACGTGGGAGGAGAAAGCGGTGTTCTCCTGTCCAAGTTGTTGGTTGCCCGCCTGGGGCAGGAAGCACATTTACCAGTGTGCGTCGTAACAGGACATGTACTGGCCCTGCCTTAGTTTACAGCTCCAGAGTCCGCGATGACGGGACAAAAAACCGATAAGCTAAGGACTGGCACCACCTTATGATCTACATATTTATGAAGTGGCTGGCCCTTTTTGGAAAATAAATTACGGCTTGGAACTCTCCTGTGCTCAGCTCGCACATGCATCTAGTTCTCTGAACGGTGCAGACGTCCGCACCATTTTGGAAAGGAGGGTATGCTAGTCAGTACCAACAATTGGACAGGAGCACTGTCAGCTTCTGCACCTTCTGCAGAGGTGGTGGAGCCTAGACTGGCTGCAATGGCATGCGTGAGCTGCCAGCTGCTGCTGTTGCTGCGTCGGCAGGATGGACCACATATCTTGTGTCAGATTCTCCCGGGCCACCGGATGGTGACGCTTAGTGTTGGAAGCTAGGGCCGTGGTGCCAACGTTAGCTCCCTGGCAGCTTCAATCTTTTGCCCACAGTTTCTAGAGATGACTACCATATTGGGCTCCATCCGGTGTCATTAGCAAAGAACTGACACCACTGCCGAAGCAGCTGATTTCACCGCCAACGCTCCGAACTGAGTGACTACTTGCCGCGTCGCTGCCTCGCTGAGCCCATGTGCTCCGCTACTTTCTTGGACCTGCAAAGCGGGTTTATTACCCGTGGCAGCCAATGGCAGTGACGACCTCACACTGCTGCTATCCTGCTGACTCACGGCCACACAGTCCCAACTTGCTGGCTGCGCCGTTGGCCTGACGCGCTAGCTGATGCCTCTTCTCCTGACGATGATCACAGCCATTCTCACCGGCTCCCAAGTGCGGTCGGCTACATCATCATTCTATTTGAGTTTCATCATCACTGTGTCCCCTCATCACTCACCGGTCGTTGGTAATGCAGCGGCTGCCCCTCCACAACATGGACTCCATGCCACTCTCAAATCTATACTTTGCCGCTACTGCAAGAAGCACGGGATATTGCCCCATTTCTTTCGCTGCCAAGTAGCTGCTGACTGCCCTCCTCAAATTGTTCATCCTCGCTATATAGTGGCGCTGAGCCATGACCGCATAGTAGATCTCTTGGCTGAGGGAATGGATGGGGACAGAGGGGGTTCGCTCGCGCTCTGCTCGCGCTCGCGCGCACGCTGACTACGCTCCCGGGCCATGCCAACTAAGGGTTGTGTCTGACGGATCCCACCGATCTTGGCTGGGGTTGTCAGATGTCATCTGGGTGGAAGTGGTTGACCTAGTCAACCAATTTCAAGAAACCGGTTGCTGAACAAACCCACGGCTGCTAGATGACAGCGGCATTTGTGGGCCTCACCGAGTGGACCCCTGCTGCGACGTCCCCTTGCTTGCTCGGCGACCTGGGCCCTGCTCCAGGAATGTTTGTGGCCTCTGCCAATCGTAGGGAAGAGTCCATCCACCTCTCTGTCTGCATTAATGTTTGTTCTAAAAATGTACAGGCCACTGTTTGATGAAGGATATCAGTGAGATCTGATAAATACCACACCCTGTAATTGACTCAAATGAAACCCAATAATAGCTTGGGGTAACCCTTGGATATAAATTGCGCTCCACAAATTGGGCAGGAAAATTGACTTGTATATGTGCGTTTAAAAACTCTGTGTATTTTACTGAATATAAAGCAAACCAAACAGGCTTATATTAACCTTTGGATATGAATTAAGCTACAGAATTTCTTCTGTGGCGGTGAAAAAAACAAAGTTTCTTTTACTGAGTACAACTGCAGGAAAAACACACTTAGTTAACCCCTGGATGTAATATGCACCAAATGAATTGAGCAACCACAAACTACTAGATTTGTAGGTGTTACAATGGCGTCGGTTTTTATGCTACACAACAAGAGAAAAAATTGTAATTAAATTCGCTTGTGAATTATGCCGCATCACAAGGAAATATTTATTTTTTTGGCGGGTGAAAAAAGGCGGTTTATTTGAGTCACACACAGCAGCAATAACAACGCTTAATTAACCCCTGGATGTAAATTGCGCCAAACATTGAGAAACACAAACTACTAGCTTTGCTAGCGTGGTACAATGGGTGGTTTTCTACGCTACACAACAAGAGAAAAAAATTGTAATTACCTTTTTTGCTTGGAATTATGCTATAGGAAAAAATTATGTTTTGGCGGTTGAAAAAAGAAGTTTATTTGAGTCACCACAGCAGCAAAACAACGCTTAATTAACCCCTGGATGTACAATTGCGCCAAAACAATTGAGCAACACAATTTACTGCTTTGTAGCGTGTTGTTACAATGGCGTGGTTTTTTCGCTACACAACAAGAGGAAAAAAATTGTAATTAACCTTTGTTGTGAATTATGATAGCAGGAAAAAATGTATTTTTTGGCGGTGAGAAAAAAAAACCTGGTTTCTTTGATCACCACAGCAGGAAAACCAACGCTTAATTAACCCCTGGATTGTAAATTTGCACAAAAGAATTGAGCAGCCAAAAATGAAGTGGAAATTGTCATTGTAAAAATGCTGTTTCTTTAAATGAATTCTACAACAGAAACTGGCTTAAGATTCCCCCTTGGATATTCGGCTATAAAGGCAAATAGCATTAACGAAATTTGCGGGCCGGCACGGATGCACATTTGGCCCTTCAGATCCAATCCCCCAAAAAATAAAAATAGAACTTTTAAAAAAAAAGAAAGTCTCTGAGACAAGCTGGGGACCCCCCCCAAAAACTCACTGTATAAAAAATTTGGTTTTTTTAAGAAACTCATAAAAACCCCGCGGCACCCAACCTTCCCTAATCAGTACAGTGAGAGGAGTGTGGGGTTTCCCAGCGTCGCGCCCGGGCTTATATAGGGGCGGTAATGCAACAAAATTTCCCCCGGTCATGTTTGGGTTTTCTTTCTCTGCACATGTCATGCAGGTTATGCCCTTTTCCCCTCCCAGAGTTCTTTCCCCATGTAACGCCATGTGCTCGAAAGCCTTTTATAAATTAAAAAGAAACTTCTTTTCCCCCCAAATTTGACTTCTTGGGCAAAACCGAATTTTATTCAAAGAATTCCCCCTTCGTTAAAATTTCAATTCGCCCATCTCTAATCCAAACCCTTTTTTTTTTTTTTAAATTTAATTTTTATTTAATTTTTCACAAAGTTAATATAAGTCAGTAACAAGTGATTCAACATTCATTTTTTGGGGAAATAAAATTCAGGCAATTTTCTGGAATTCATTACATGGTAAATCAACATCATTTGTAGAAACATAAGTTGAAATACATCCTCCACTTAAAACAACAGTAGATGATACTAATTCGGTAGTACACAATAACTAGTAACTGTAGATAAATTTGGTTTTTAGCCAAGATGACTCATGCTAACATAGAGTTGGTGTCAGCAGATAATTGCAGTGACGGGTTACCCTTAGAGGGTAACAACCCAAAAGTTAGCCGTGGGGGACTTTATGTTCTATAAAGCTTGGGTTAAACAATAAAGGGGGTTATATTCAATAAAAAACACAGTCCTTTTTAACCCAAAAGGAAAATTCTGAAACCACTGAAAAAAAAAAAATATAACTTAAAGATTTGGGGGGTTAAGGTGGGAAGGAGAAGTGGGGGGGGGGGAGGATCTGGTTGCACCGGCCTCCAAGAGCACCAAACATGTTACCGTATGTTTATGACTGTAAGGATGAGTATTTTGCCATCCACTCTGCCCAATGTGAGAAGAATTTAAATGGAGTTCCCTCTCTGAATGCTAACATTTTCTCATACACGCAGCTTGTAGAGACTATTTCTATGACCTCTGATGTTGACGGGGAAGTTGCCGCTTTCCACTGCCTAGTTATAGCCAGTTTTGCTGCGTGGAGAATATGACAGACTATTGTTCTATTTAAGAATGGAATGTTATTTATACCTAGTAAAAATAGCGTGAATTCTGGGGTTTTAGGGCAAGGGATCTGAGCGAATTTAGATGACAAGGATAAAATGTCTTCCCAGAATATTGTCAGTTGTGGGCAGTTCCAAAAAATATGAAGAAGAGAGCCTTGGGAGCCACATCCTCTCCAACATAGCGGGGAGAGAGGGGGGTAGATAATGGATAATCTAAGGTGCATGTAATACCAACGGGTTAAGAGTTTTTGGTATTGTTCTTTAAAACTGGATGGGCGCAGGAGGACCATGAGCCCAATTATTAAGCTGCTAAACCATTGTTGTCTGTGAATGTGCTACCCAAGTCCCGCTCCCACGTAACGATATAATCTGTCTTTTCAAAAGTCAAATTGTTAGTTATTATATTATAAATTGTTTTAGAACCTTTTTGAGTTTTGGAGAGTTTTTTATTTAGGATGGTAAGAATAGGTGTCAGGATTCTGTGCGTCTGTATATTATTATATTTTAGGAAGTGAGCGGTTTGGTGGTATTGGAAGAGGTCAGTAGATGGCAAGTTGTATTTGGATTGGAGAGAGGGAAAAGAAGCTATCACGTTATCCTCAAACAAGTCTTGTACGTTTATTATACCCCTTTGTTCTCAGTTAGAAAAAGTGATATAGGGGAGGTTAATAGACAATGATTGAATTGGTATTGGGTGTTCACTAGACGGAATAGAAGGGAAATAGGATGGTTTCAGCAACTCCCAGTATTTCAAGGATATTATGATCGGCAAGGAGAAGGACCCCTGATGTAGAGAGGAGGAGTATGGATTTAATAACCAATTTTTTAGCAAAGAATTAGCTAAAGCTTTGGCTTCCATAGCCGTCCAAAGCTTATTATTATTGGTTCCCACCAATTTTGCAGTGATCAATGGTGTCGCTACAGGGTAAGCTTTAAATGGGGGAGCCCAAAAACCCCAAAAAGACCAAACCCTTTTTGAACCGTTAGTGAATTACCATGACAAGTTCCCTGGCAGGTTTTCCACAGTCCACGGCTCTTACATAAAAAACCCTTTTCTATTTTATGTAGAAACTTTCGTTCCCAAGACGTGAGGATCCCCCCTTGTTCTGATACAGCCCTGGTATAAAAAAAAATCTTTGGTAAGTCTCTATTTTGACCTTTGATGTATTTAAAATATTTATTATGTCCCCCTGAAGCCGTCTTTTCTCTAAACTAAATAACCCCAATTTTGCTAAATTTTCTGGTTTGCACC
This sequence comes from Phyllomedusa bahiana, assembly GCA_025379985.1. Taxonomy (NCBI): domain Eukaryota; kingdom Metazoa; phylum Chordata; class Amphibia; order Anura; family Hylidae; genus Phyllomedusa; species Phyllomedusa bahiana. The sequence continues at coordinate 21,881 of JAODAL010033702.1, read as the reverse complement.
CACCTTTTAAAAGCTATTTCCAGTAAAAAGTACAGTGATTATTAAAATTTTTGGGAAAATGATAAATATAAAATATAGACGAGCACACATAGGTATAAAAAAATTTGTGGCATTGCTATTTTAAAGGTTGGTGAAGACGGTTAAAAATTGGAATATTTTAGCCAATGACTCAGAAGGTAAATGTAAGAGTTTTTGGACCTAATTTTAAATTTTTAGGTATTCCAATATTTTTTTGTAGTAATGCCTGACCAACTGAGAGTCCACCCACCAAACTGTTTTAAAGGGAAAGGGGGTTTGGGGGAACCAGGGGGGGAATCCGGGGGTGGAGCCAACAGACCTTGAAAGAGCCATGGGTGAGGAGGCCTGTGCGGCCTGGGGAAGCCATTGGGGCCCAACTCTGGTTCTGAATGAAAGAAGGGTTCCTTTTTCACTTCTACACAAAAGAAACCAAGGAAAAGTAACTATGTTTTTGTAACTTTAACAATTTATTTTTATGATTTTGGTTTGTCAAATAAATTATTTTTTCTTTATAAGAAAGGTGTAAAGTATTATTGAATCTAATTTCTTAAACTTAAACTAAGGACCTGAGGTCTGCACCCAGTAAATCTGGTGATCATAGATCTGTTTACCTGTGATTAATTAAATATATTTTTTTTCTCAAACTGTATATTTCTTACACCCCCAGCCCTTTTATTATTTTTGTGGGCCCCCTTTGACCTTTCAAGCCTACAATGCTTTCTTTGCACTGGGCCCCAAAAAACTGTACACAATTTTCCCATGTGTGGTCAACCTGACTTGAAAATGGGAGAATAATGTTCTAATCATTGCTCTATGCCCCTTTTTAAAATGCACCCCATGACCTTTTCCCTTGGCATCTGCCTGACACTGGCGACAATTAAGTTTATGTCCACCAGGATTCCCAAGTCCTTCTCCATGTCACTTTTCCCCAGCCTTTTTCCATTAAAAATGTAGGTGTAATGGATTTTTCCCCCCCCATTCAAACCTTGCATTTATCTGGTTAAACCTCATCTCCCGGTTTCCCTCCCCAGGCCCCCAACTTTCCAGACCCCTTTGTAATAACACTTTATCCCTATTGGTTGATTACTTTACAAAGCTTATTAAATCTGCAAAGATCGATATCTACTTTTTATTCCCTTTAAGATCGTTAATGAAATGTTTAAGAGGGTAAGCCCAATCGACCCTGTGGTACCCCCCCATAACAGCGATCCATCCCAGTATGTACCGTTAATTACTACCTTTGTTTTCTATATGGAGCCAGTTACTTACCCACTTGCCCATTTTCCCCTCAGTCCCAAACATTCTCATTTTATTTACCAACCTTTATGTTTGGGACCGATCAAATGCTTTGAAAAATCTGAAAATAACATCCAGTGCCTCCCCCCCCCACCAGTCTATACGACTTCCTCATAGAACTGAGAGATTAGTCTGACAGGACCCCATCCCCTTTAAAACCATGGGAACGACGTTATACATTTATTTTGAGTGAGATACCCAGGATAGCATCTCTGAGAAAACCCTTTATATTTACCCACAACAGAGTTCAAACTTTTCCCGGGTATAGTTTTGGGTCCTTTTTTAACCCCTTTTTTTTTAATATTGGCACCACATTTTTATGCCCAATCCCTTTGGGAATACCCCGTTTTAAACAGTCCATAAAATTAAGAATAGGGGTTCTAGACATCATTTAAATCTCTTGGACACTGGGTGTATGCCATCTGGACCTGGGGATTTGTCTATTTTTAACTTCCTAAGGGGGGGCTGCACTTTTTCCTGGGTTTTGACAAAAAACTTTTAAGTTTGGGGTTTACCCATCCTCTTTTTAACAGGAAGGGGCACCTTCCCCGGAAATACAGTGGAGAAAAAAGTGGTTTTAAAAGGGTTTGCTTTTTTCTCACCCCTCTACTTTTCCTCCCTCGTTTTTTTCAAAGGGACAAAATTTTCGGTTTTTTAAACTTTTTTTCTTTTATATTTTTTAAAAAATATTTTGGGCTTAGTTTTACTTTCTATAGCGATACGTCTTTTTGTCTCCAGCTTTGCTTCCTCTTTTTTTGTTTTACACACTTTATTTTTTCCCCTATAGCTTATTAATGCCTCTTCACTGCCCTCCTGTTTTAGTAGGTGAAACACTTGTTTTTATTGCCTCTTTTACATCCCTGTTGATCTACATTGGGTTTTTTCTGTTTCTAATTATTTTATTACCATAAGGTATGTACCTCTCACAGTGGTAGTTTTTAAAAATAGTGTTTTTTTTTTAAAAAAAAAAAAACATTTATTATTTGTTCTGCCATATTTAAACACATTGTCCCAGTCAATACGGTTTAGGGCCTCCCTAAGCAGAATAAAATTAGCCTTCCTAAAATTCAGTGTTTTTGTGGCTCCTTGACAAAAAACTCTATTGAAGGATAAACGGAAATTTATTATATTATGGTCACTATTTCCTAGGTGTCCCTCAACCTGAACCTTTGTTACTCTGTCAGGTCTATCAGTCAATATTAAGTCTAGAAGGGCTTTTCCTCTAGTCGGTTCCTGCACCATTTGGCAAAAGTAATTATCATTAGTTATTGACAAAAACCTGTTTCCTTTACAGGTTTCAGATTCCCAATTGATGTCTGGATAGTTAAAGTTGCCCAGAATAACAACCTCATTCTGATTAGCCACCTCATCTATTTGCCTGAGGAGTACATCTTCCAGAATCCCGGTCACTAGAAATTGTTATATTATTACATCTAGAAATGTATCCAGACCCTTTTTGGACTCTGTTATTAAATTCATCATGACAAGTTCCTCTGTAACGTTAAGGATGAACGAAGGCTGGAGGTTGTTTCCTGGGGGAGAGTTATGTCAAAAATGTTAGATTTATAAGACTGAACTTTAACCCCTTCCCGACATTGTGACTTCCCGCCAATGGACATATGCATACGTCCTGGCGATCGCGCGGGCTTGTGGGCGAGCCGCGCCCGATCGCGGCATGGAACCAGCGGTAAATTACCGCTGGCTTCATGCCCCATCACCCCCGGCCGGAGTGAGCTCCGTCCACGGGTGAAAAACGCTTCATTAGCGCAACCTGTCATGGTCGCGATTATAAAGCCGCAGGCAGGAGGAGTGAGCTCCTGCTGCCTGTGATCTGGCGCCTGTGATCTTACCCGACTCCCCGAATGCTTTCTGAAAGCATCCGGGTAGTCTGGTGACATCACTATGCCCACAATGCATTGTGGGCATGGTGTCAGTAGTTACCATGGCAACCTGTACACAGCAGTAACGCTGTGCACAGGTCTCCTATTCTAACAGGCACGTTACGCGCGCGGCCGGCTCAGCCACGGGCACGTTACGCGCGCACGCGCGGCTCAGCTACACGCACATCACACACACGGCTCAGCTACATACATTCTTCAGCTTATGTAGATACAGCAGTGATGATCACACCCACCACCTGATCACGTGACTGCCTGACTCCTCCCCTCCATGTGACATCATAACAGGTCCTGGCAGCACACAACAGTCACATGACTCATCCTCTCCATGTGACATCATCACAGGTCCTGGCAGCACACAACAGTCACATGACTCCTCCCCTCCATGTGACGTCATCACAGGTCCTGGCAGTACTCAGCAGTCACCTGACTCCTCCCCTCCATGTGACATCATTACAGGTCCTGGCAGCACACAGTAGTCACATGACTCCGGTCCTGCAGGTGGAGGTATGTGTGTATTATTACCCCCTTCCTCACTGACTGTTTTGGCCCTTACCTCTTGCTGCCCCCAGTCACTATAGCCCTCTGGGCGGTGCTCGCTCTGCAGGGAGGGGCTGTAGTGTGTGTTGTTTCCTGGCTGTTCTAGTAGGCAGTGAGCTCCAGCCCCATCTTTGTTTTGCTGCCGCCCTATCACTGCAGGGTGAAGATTTTCGTCCACCTCGGACTCCTGCTGTGTAAAGGTCACTGCTTGTTGCAGGAGAGAAAGGGTGTCGGGGTTTAGGAGCTGATGCAGATCTGTGCATGGAATCCCTTGTGAAACTAGGGGCTGGGAAATGTGAGCTCTGCTTGCTGTGTCCTCGCATGTGAGCGCCACAACAGGACGTCACTAACATTTCACCATAAGAGAACAGCTCTATTTGCTGTGTGATCACAGCCGGACCAATATACCAGCGCAAGTTCTGGTTTATTAACAGCTCACATCAGTTTTTAACCCCTTAACGACCGCCCGCTGACTTTTCTCGTCAGGCGTTGCAGGTCGTCCATCTGCAGACATCGGGGTTTGCGGCTCCCGGCACCGCAGCAGAGCTGAGAACAGAGCTGTACTTCACAGCCCTATTCCCAGTGCAGCCTCTGCAAGTGCTTTGGAGCGGGGGAAGCCTCCACTACCTGGCACTTAACCATTTGATTGCCATAGTTTGACCGTGGCGTACGCAAAGGACTAAAAACCGTTATCCATTCATGGTATTTAAAAAAAAAAAAAAAAAAAAAGTAAAAAACAAAAAAGTAGAAAAAATAAATATCTAATAACAAATAATTGTAATTGTGCATACATTACACACAGAAAAAAACCTACACATATTAGGTATCCACACATAACAAGCAATAGAATTCAAGTTAAGTGTGAAGTTTGAATGATATAAAAAAAATTAAAAAAATCCAAAAAAAGTGAAAAAATGTTATTAAAAAATTCTGCAATAATTTATAAGTGAACTTAAACTATTGAAGTATAAGCAAGCAAAACCAGCTTCCAAATGGATCCGAGGGGAGCTCAGCCAGACGAAAGTTCCATTAAAAATAATGCGTTTCCTTTATTTAAATCCGTTAAAAATAACATGAAGATCCAAAATGCACATGAGGAGTTGCATACGGTGTGAAAAAAGTTTTTACATCCACTTACATAAGCAGGTTTTGCCAACGCGTTTCGGGAGACAAGACTCCCTTACTCATGGCTCAAACAACTGCTCTGCCAGTGAACCAGAAAAACCCTAAATATAGGGTGGACCAGAGTCACCTGATCAATAGTAACATATATACAACATTAAAATCACATAAATGTATAAAACCCTTGTAGACAGCCGATGTCAAATTCAATACGATGTAAACCTGTAGAATATAAAACTCTAATAGTGGTAGGAGATATCTTGTTTGGCATTCATCCCAAAGGGAGACCAGGTGGATAAGTTAAAAATCCACCAGGCCTCCCGGGAGAACAACTTTTTTTGCAGATCCCTGCCCCTAAGGGAGCGTGTAACCTTTTCTGTACCTATGACTGAAAATACAGATATATCCCCTGCATGAACCTCTGCAAAGTGCCGCGATAGGTTATTGGACAGAGTGCATCAGAAAAGTGCCGTCTTATTCTGATCTTTAAGGGGCTGGTGGTGCCGCCTACATATTACAACCGACAAGTTGAACAACTAATCAGATAAACAGCAAATTTTGTGTTGCAGTTGATAGGAGTTTTTATATCAAAACTTTTCTCATTGGTAAAAGATGTAAATTTGTTTCCTTTATGCACATATTTACACATAGTGCAAATAGAGAGACCACATTAGGAGAAACCCTTCGTATCTATCCATGTGCTGCGATGTGATTCTTTAGGGGTTAATAGGCTAGGGGATAGAATGGAGTCTAAACTTGGGGCCTGAGAGAGACTAATCTAGTACAATGTGGTAGAGTGTTTTTACTCTCCGGATTAACAAGCAGCGATGGCAAATGTGTTCTGACAATATCCTCTATTTCTTTCTACTGTCTGCTGTAACCAGTGCTGAAAGTAACAACATCTTTGTTGCAACCGTTGTCTCTTTTTACTGTATATTTGATCATACTTACTCTATCCAGAGGATCAACCTTATTAATAGCAGTTTGCATTGTTTTCGGCCCCTGCACCCGGCCGGCGGGGGACAGATTTTCTCCGCTGTTTGCCCTACCTCTTCGCATTGAGATGTTTATATTACGCCCAAAAACTGGGCGGAAGAATGAACATGCTCAATGTTTTTCGGACTGCCAGCGGTCTAAAAAATGCTCAGCAGAAAATCTGTGCACTGGGGATAGCTGCGCGGGTTTTCCATTAAGGTCCATTTTAAAAGTTGTCACCCAGTTTACAGATGGTTTTCAAAACTGAAAAACTGTGTGAAAACCAGTGCAGTGGGAATAAGCCCTTAGAGACATTTAAGAAAGTGAGCCTCAAGAGAAAAAGCCCTGAGGAGTTTCCAGAACAAATTTGGGAGAGCTTCTTTGAGGTACAGACCAAACAAGCACTCCAGTATTGGCCCACTTGTCTAAAATGATGGTGTCTTGTGTGTCATCCTCAAGCAGCACTTCGGCTGAAGCTGTGCCAAGACCTGAAGGAGGCTGTGTAGTGGGAATGCCTGATCCGCCTAGTCCGGAGCACCAATGGTATTTTGGAGATTAACCGTCTGTACTTCAGGAAATGGAAAATCTGCAGCCTGTAAGTTTGGGGTCTGTGAGCGAGAGAGTGCAAGCCGCCAGCACTACCCATGCGCAAGCTGCGTGCACACAGCCAATGGCCACAGCAACCGTGAAAAGGGCGGATTCCTGTACCCAAATCCTACCCATTCTCAATGACTCGGCACCAGTTTGTGATGGATCCCCGGGCCGCTCCAGCCCCGATGCCCCTGTGTCTCCTTCAGTCTCCGGTTAAATTACACAACAACAACATTGGTAGCCATTATATATGTCATGTGAGCACTGGAGCTTGTGATGGTCTACAGCGGTCACAGGCCATACATACTGATAACCCCGCTGTGGCTGGTCATGGCGGAGCGCTCATGTGAGGATACAGTGCTCTGTGACACTGAACATGGAGGAGCTTCCTATACAAGCTATTCAACTCATGTTCCAATCCATCCAAGAGAGAGAACACAACATCTGCACTGTAAGGAGGAGGAGGCGGAGACAGAGGGTGTGACAGTGGTTGGAAGCCCGGCGTCGGTGTGGCCTTTTTTGGCCAAGTGTTGCCTCCATTTCAACTCATGCATTCGCTGCATGTGACTAGACCCTGTTGGTGGTGGTTAACACTTAAGGTTCTTGCCTCTACTTATGCGTTTACGGCAAAGGCGGGATATGACATCGCTGGGTGAATCAGAGGCTTGCTCAAAAAAGGCCCAGCTTGAGAGGTCCTGGACCTTTTTGACGGCGATAAGCGAAGAGCGGGTTTTCCGCTGACCTTGAATGGCGGAATCATATCAGCGGACTTGTGCGACCGCCCTATCTCTTTTTGAGGCGGGACCCGTATTGACAGTACCCCATCGTCTTCCTCCTCGTCCAGTGATGAAGCGCTCGCAAGCAAATTCTGCGGAAAAGACCACGATGGATCCGCAATTGTCGTCAATCATCAAAACAGGTGACTTGGTCGTCCTGATTTTCTGCATCCAGAAGCTGCGGGCTACAAGCAAGGGGCACTGCAAGACGTTGCCGACCGCCCGGGATTTTTGCCAATTGACCTGCTTCCTTCTCCTCCTCTGATGGCATCAGTAACTGGGTGTCAGAACAGACAAAATCATCCTCTTTGGCCTCTTGATCTTTTATCATGCCTTCTGACCCCAACCGCATTTTGTCATCAAAGAGGTATTCAGAAAATGGATTTTCCACAGTGGTGGGTACATGAGTTGACATTTGGGTTGCCTTCGCTCCATGTTGGACGGATGCTGATGATGCTGATGACGACATTTGTGGCCGTGACTGGGAGGACGAGGTAAGACTGCTGGATGCAGGTTTCATTAACACTGAGAAAAGATTGGCGACGCTGTTCGTTACTGAGATCACAGGGCCCTGACCCAGCGATGACAGGCCTGACGGTCCTGCAACTGACGATCGCTGGCATGGTGTTATCGCCAGCACTGGAAGGAGCACCTTTCTCGTACCTCTACCTCCATGTCTACCCCTATCTTTGCTCGCTTACCCCTGAATTTCGCTCGATGTTCAGAAAGATAAAAATTTGAGAAGGTATGGAAGAGTTTTGGACAGTCTCTTATTAAAAGACGGCAAATCACAGCTATTCTCAAATCCCTCAAATCAAAACAAAATTGCTGTATTGAAATTTAAGTGCAAGGTGCCTCTATCAACAAAGCTGGACTGGGCAAAAGTGAAAAAACACGTATCTGAAATGTATACGGATAATAAAAGTGGAGTTTTGCATCTAACAAATAGACCTGCAGTTACTAGAAAAGATCTGTATCCTAATATAAGTTCAGGCTGCACAACATACAAGTAATATTTCAACAGAAAACTGTTAATAAAAAGCCATTGCAATGCAATGTCTAAACTAAGTCTCGGCTGCACTATATTCACTATCCTTTAAAGAGCTTGTCTGTGTTCGCCCGCGGCCCCCCCACCGTTCCCCCGTGACTTTACAGGGCTTATGCTCCTTTAAAATTCTCAGCCTAACTACCTAAAATCTGCAAATCTCTAATCTACCTAAGTTCCTAATGTTCACAGCTAAAAGTATAGCTGCCTCTGTGAACAAATAGAACAATTTCGCTGAGCTGTTTGCTGAGCTGTTTGGACAGAGGCCAAACGCACGTCCTAATCCTATGAGACGCTGACACACACTGAGGCAGGACAGGAAGGGCTGTTCTATGTAAAACAAGGTCATGTGATTTTTTCCAGCCAATCACAACCATACACATCCCATGTCATGACGTCGTACACACAGCTCACCTGCTCTATTCTCTAAGCTGATTTGCTGGCCGCCAAAATGACAGGAAGCGCTGAAAAATGGCGCGATATTAAAAGATTATGCACAGATTTTAACCAAAATTATCGCGTGATCGAAAAAATCCGATCAACATAAAAACCGCGCCGATTTAAAATTTGTCGATAATAATCGCTCAACCTTTTTCACCACAAATTTTTAAAAAATTCTCTGCACCTGTGTTGCCAAAATTTTTTCGGCCCCGGGAAATCCTATAAATTTATAAAATTTGGCTCACATGAGACTCGGTGACACTTTATGTTCACAACTAGTTAGCCTTTGGGCCTCGGAATAATCCCTAATTTTGTTGCAACAGTGCCTGCACTGTTTGGGGTTTTAGACGGAGACAAGGTCTCTGCGTCTTCACCACCTCTATACTGGGCTCTGGTTGGGACAAAAGCAAGAGGCCCCCGGGGGGGTCCATATCTTTCCATGGCTTGAGAAAATTAATATTGTATACTTACATAGTTTATAAGGCTATAAAAAGACAAGACACCCATCCAGTTCAGCGTATTTTGCCAAAGTGTTGCTAAAGTGTTGATCCAAAGGAAGGCAAAAATCCCAAATGAGGTAGAAGCAAATTATCCTCATTTGAGGGGAAAAATTCCTTCCCGACTCCAATCTGGCAATCGAAAACATCCCTGGATCAACGACCCTCTCCAGAATCCTAGTCACTATACTTGTTATATTATTACACTCCAGAAATGCATCCAAACCCTTTTTAAAACTCTGTTATTGAATTCACCATGACAGGTTCCTCTGACAGAGAATTCCACAGTCTCTCTGCTCTAAACAGTAAAAAAATCCCTTTCTATGTTTATATAGAAACTTTCGTTCCTCAAAATTTTGAGGATGCCCCCTTTTTCTAGATACAGTCCTGGGTATAAATAAATCTTGAGAGAGATCTCTATATTGACCTTTAATATATTTAAACATATTTATTATGTCCCCCCGCAGCTGTCTTTTCTTTAAACTAAATAACCCTAATCTTGCTAATCTTTCTGGGTATTGTAGTCCACCGATTCCTTTTATTATTTTTGTTGCCCGCCTTTGTACCTGTTCAAGCTCTACAATGTCTTTCCTGTGCACTGGTGCCCATAACTGTACACAATATTCCATGTGTGGTCTAACCAGTGACATGTATAAGGGAGAATGATGTTCTCATCATGTGCATCTAAGCCCCTTTTAATACACCCCATGATCCTATTTGCCTTGGCAGCTGCTGCCTGACACTGGCTGCTACAATTAAGTTTACTGTCCACCAGGATTCCCAAGTTCTTCTCCAGGTCGCTTTTTTCCAGCATTTTTCCGTTTAACATATAATCATGTAATGGATTTTTCCTCCCCATGTGCATAACCTTGCATTTATTTGTGTTAAACCTCATCTGCCATTTCTCTGCCCGGCCTCCAACTTATCCAGGTCCCTTTGTAATAACACATTGTCCTCTATCGTGTTGATTACTTTACAGAGCTTCGTATCATCTGCAAAGATCAATATTCTACTGTGCAGACCCTGTGTAAGATCATTAATGAAAATGTTTAAGAGGATATGGCCCAAATACTGAGCCCTGTGGTACCCCACTAGTAACAGGGATCCTGTCTGAGTATGTACCGTTAATTATCACCCTGTGTTTTCTTTTTTTTTTTCAACACAACTTTATTCAAAATAGATACGAAATTTCCACCATTCCTACAAAAGACTTTTAAAAAACGTATATCAATCCAAGAATGTACATAAGGCTAAATGTACATAAGGCTATAATTCTTATACAGGGAAGGTAAGGAAAGGGGAGTAAGGAAAAGGAGGGACAGAGGTAGCAAAAAACCACAACAAACCAAAGTAGTAATAATGACAAAGATAAAGATAACATGAGCGTTACATAAAGCCTTATCCTCATAAGTCTGTGCTTAACAACTGCGAGAGATACAGGATCTAGAACAAACCAACAGATTACCAACAAAATAAGTAGCTGAAAACTTGTATATTCTCGTAAAATTTCGGACTCAACTCGGCTGCACCCTGTGTTTTCTAGCTCTGAGCCAGTTGCTTACCCAGTTGCACACATTTTCCCCCAGTCCAAGCATTCTAATTTTACTTACCAACCTTTTATGTGGCACCGTATCAAACTCTTTAGAAAAATCTAGCTTTATGACATCCAGTGCCTCACCCCAATCCAGTCTAGCACTAAATTCCACATAGAAGTTGATGAGATTAGTTTGACATGACCAATCCTTCATAAACCCATGCTGGAATGGCATTATACATTTATTTTTAGTGAGATAGTTCAGGATAGCATCTCTTAGAAAACCTTCAAACATTTTACCCACAACAGAGGTTAGACTTACAGGCCTATAGTTTCCAGGATCACTTTTTGTCCCCTTTTTGAATATTGGCACCACATTTGCTATGCGCCAATCCTTTGGGACATACCCCGTTATTAGACAGTCCAGAAATATTAAGAATAGGGCCTATCTATGACATTATTTAACTCCCTTTGAACACTCGGGTGTATGCCAAGGGGGATTTGTCTTTTTTTATTCTTAAGTCGGAGCTGCACTTCTTCCTGCATTAGCCAAGAAACATTTAAGTTGGAGTTTACCTCATCCCTCTGCTCATCAACAGAAAGGTCATCCTCCTCGGTAAATACAGTGGAGAAATTTTTTTTTAATAAGTTTGCTTTTTTCTCATCGCCCTCTCCCTCAGTGCTTTTCAAAGGGCCAACATTTTCTGTTTTAATCTTTTTACTATTTATATACAGGCAGTCCCCGGGTTACATACGGGATAGGGACTGTAGGTTTGTTCTTAAGTTGAAATTGTATGTAAGTCGGAACAGGTACATTTATTAAATGCAATTCCTTTTTTTTAAGTTTTGGATAGTACAGGGGACATTTTTTACATTTGTTTTGCTGTCTGTGGCCTTTTTTTAGAAGATTTCACCCAATGTTCTGTATCTTATGTGCAGCTGTGGCATGCTGGCACTTGGTTATTATGGGGCATGACTCAGTGTTGAATGTCAGCCACACCCCATAAGTCTCCGTTTGTAACTAGGGGACGTATGTAAGTCGGAACGATGTAAGTAGGGGACTACCTGTAGTTAAAAAATATTTTCGAGTTAGTTTTACTTTCTATGGAAACATGTCTTTCTGTCTCCAGCTTTGCTGCCTTTATCATTATTTACATATTTTATTTTTTTCCTTTATAGTTTTTTAGTTTGATGAAAAGGCTTTCTATTTATTTTTTATTGCCTCTTTTACATCCCTGTTGATCCACATTGGATTTTTCTTGTTTCTAATTATTTTATTAGCATAAGGTATGTACCTCTCACAGTGGGCGCATAAGAAGTTTTTACATATATCCAATTTATTATTTGTTCTGCCATTTTTATTTTTATTTTATTCTTAATTAGCCATTAAAAGGTATTAGAACTGCAAGACTTGTAGAGAGCAAAGTAAATGACACATTACTAAGCTTAGGGTCTACTTCATTAATACGTGAAGTGTCCCACCGTGACAGGTTCTTTTTTTTCCAATAATAGATTTTTATTAAAACCTTTTTCAAATTTTTAAACATCATAAAACAAAGAAGAACATTTGCATATGGGTGCAAAGGAAGTACAGTCTAGAATGCAAACATTGAAGATGTACATCAAAAAAGAGAATACGACATAAACCTTCCTAAGCAAAAGAAACTTATGACCTTTACAAATATGGTCCTAAACAGACAGGGAATGCAAGCAATGCAATAGTAGGGACCCGGATAACCAGGTCTTGGTGAATTAATAACACCCTGAGTCAGGATAGCAGAATAACAAAAGAAAAAAGTAGCAAAGCACGGGAAGGGGGGGAGAGTATGCACGCAGCTGGGCGCACGGGCAGCACAAGAGAGAGGGATTCCAGGAACCCCACTGAAGAGAGACAAAAAAAAAAGAAAAAACTTCAAACACCAAGGGTCAAAGCAGGTGAATGGAAACTAGCATCCCCCTATGCCCTGAAACTCCGGACTGGCTTGGTAAATAAGCCAAGGAGCCCATTTCTGGGAAACGAGTATTGCAGCCTCAGGGGTGCGCGCAATCGGTTCCTCCATACGATAGGCAGAAGCGACTTCGCTCACCCATTCCATTATGGAGGGAGGAACGGTTTGCCGCCAATGGCGCGGGATCACCGTCTTCGCAGCTTGAAGGAGGTGTCTTACTAAAGACTTCTTATAGGAGGACTGTGAGTGACAGAACATAAACAGGAGGGTGGCCTCTGGGGAGTCTGGAATAAGTGTCCCAGCACAGTCCCTGATGGCCCGGAGAACCGTCTCCCAAAAGCCCCGCAGGTTTTGGCAACCCCACCAAATATGACTCATAGTACCGACCTCCCGAAGACACCTCCAGCACGTATCAGGAACGCTCGGGTACCATTTGTGAAGTAAGGCCGGTACGCTGTACCATCTTGAAAGCACCTTAAAACTCGTCTCTTGGGCCTTACAAGCTATTTCCCGCCTTGTGGGTAAGGAAGAAACACTTTTTCCACTGCTCAACAGAAAAAGTTTTTTGAAGTTCCCTTTCCCATGTTGCACAGTAATGAGGGAGTGTTCGAGAACCGGGCAGTAAGAGCCATTGGTAAAGTAGGAAAATCGGGTGTCGCGGCAGCGCAGGAGCAACGCAAAGCTTCTCGAAGGGGAAAAAGAGGTCTGCAGATATCTTTTTTTGAGATGGTGGAATTAAAGAAGTGCCGGAGTTGCAAGTATTCAAAACAGTGTCTACGGGATGATGAGTGGCCGTGCAGGATATCCTCGAATAGGAGTAAAGATCCTTGTCTATGGATATGCATGGCCGAAATGGGATGAGACCTGGAGCTCCCCAGGAAAGAGCTACTAGAGCAACCTGGGGGGAAGGAGAGATTGTCTGAGATGGGCGCTAAGGGGCCATTTCGGTCCAACAGAGACTCTAAGGGGTTAGACTGTTGCAAAATAGTTAACGTGTGAATAGCACTGAAGGATAAGGTTGAGGGATCGATTTGAGGGAGACTGAATGACCATGGGAGGGAAATCATGGGCCTCGGACAAATGGTCTGCGCAATGAAAACCCACAACTTGGCCCGAGGACTATGTATTAGATCAAGAAACCTCGCATTGGCGGCTGCCAAATAGTAAAGCTTACAATCGGGCAGACCTATTCCGCCTTCCTGTTTAGGCCGGGACAGCAGCTCTCCTCTTATTCTCGGATGGCGAGAATGCCATATAACTTCCGAAAGGCACTGCTTAAGCCGGGCCCAAAAGGAAGAGGACAGGATGATAGGAACGGTCTGGAATAGGTACAAAAGTTTCGGAAGAATAGTCATCTTAATGACATTCATTCTCCCAAACCACGAGAAGTCTTTCTGACTCCACCCCCCCAACAATCAGACAATCTAAGCAAGTAAGGGCGAAAAATTGGACGCAAAAAGCTGTGATAAATCCGCAGGGATTTTGGTTCCCAGATAAGAGATTTCTCTCCCGGGCCAGGAAAAGGGGAAGTTCGCTTTGATGTTCGCAACTAAGTTAGGGGAAAGAGAAATATTCAAGGCTTCAGATTTAGAAAAATTAATTTTATAGTTGGACCATGAGCTAAAACGGGCCAGTTCCACTATCAGGGAGGGAAGAGATATAAACGGATCCGTCAGGTAAATCAACAAGTCATCAGCAAAAGCCGAACACTTGAACTCCTGCGTGACAATTCGTATCCCCCTAATGTCTGGACTGGCCCGAAATGTTCCATAATCAAAACATATAACAGTGGGGACAGGGGTCATCCCTGTCTAGTGCCATTTCGAATATCAAAGGCATCAGACAAGGAGCCATTAATCTTCACCCTGGCCGAAGGATTTTGATAGAGTGCTAGAATCCTGGAGGTAAAGAGGGGTCCTAAGCCTATGTGCCGGAGGGTATCCGACAGAGAGTTCCAAGAGATCCTGTCAAACGCTTTTTCAGCATCCAGTGACAGGATCATCAAGGTCTCCCCTCTCGACTGAGCGAGGTTGATGATATCCAAGGTCTTTAAGGTATTTTCCCTCACCTCCCTACCCGGGACGAAGCCTACTTGATATGGATGAATCAGGGCAGGCAGGTGGGGGTTAAGGCGATTGGCTAGGAGCTTGGCGTAAATTTTGAGGTCTACATTGAGAAGAGAAATTGGCCCATAGCTCCCGCAGGCTTGTGGGTCTTTCCCAGCCTTGGGTAAGACTGTAATATGTGCAAGGGAGGATCCTGCAGGAAAGGGAGAGGAGGAGGAGACATTATTAAACACCTCTAGAAGAACAGGGGATAAGGAGGGGAGCAAAGTTTTAAAAAATTTACTGGTAAAGCCGTCTGGGCCGGGGTTCTTCCCCCCCAGGGAGTTCCTTGATGACGGCCTCCAGTTCCTCTCCCGAGAATGGTTCCTCTAAAAGTTGTACCTCCTCAGCCGACAGAGCGGAAAATGAGGAGGGAGGCTTCAAGTTCAAGGGAAAGGAAGGAGGCAGGCCCGCAGGGAGGTTGTATAAATTGGAGTAGTAGGAACGGAATTCCTTGGCGATCAGATCAGTGGTATGGGCCAGATTCCCTGTGCTAACTATAATACTTGGGATAAAGGATTGAGCGATTCTATCCCTTGTAGCCCGCGCTAAGAGGTGGCCACTCTTGTTTCCAAATTCATAGAACCTGCTACGGCAGACCTGCAGGAGTTTACCCCAGGAGGCCTCAAAGAGTCTATGAACTTCAAGTCTGGCCGTGAGTAGGTCCTGCAACACACTCCCGGATAGGGCTTGTTTATGCAAGAGTTCCAGCGAGGCTACCCTTTGCAAAGCCGTTGCGATGGCGGCTGAAAGTGCCTTCTTGAGACGACTACCATGTTTGATGAGCACACCTGCAAAACGCATTTTAGGGCCTCCCATTTAAATATTGGAAATGTGTGATCCCTCGCATGGTCAGAAATGAAGTCCTCAGTAATCTCCTGAAGCTCAGCGAGGCAAACGGAATCCAGCAATAGAGATTCATTAATCCTCCAAGATCTAGCTTGAATGGAGAGAAATGGGAGACGGAGGGAGACATAGACTGGCGCATGGTCTGACCAGAGCACGCTCCCTATGGTGGAGGAGCACAACCAGGGGAGGGCACCATGTTGAAGAAGTATATAGTCGATACGACTGTATGTATTGTGGGGAGAGGAAAAGAAGCTATAATCCCTGTCTGAGGGATGTTGAAGCCGCCAACCATCCAGGAGCTGGAATTGAAACAGGGCTTTCTTAACTCTTTTGATAGCTGAATACGAGATAGAGGAGCGCCCGATGGAGTTATCCATAGTCGGGTCAAGAGTGAGGTTAAAGTCCCCGCAAAAGAGGACCGTACCCTGAGCATGGGAATTCAGTTTATCTAGTACCTCTAACAAAAAAGCCGGTTGCCCGTGATTAGGAGCATATACATTTACAACCGTAAAAATATGACCAGCGATGTTTAAGATCAAGATTAGGTATTTGGCTTCAGCGTCAGGGATACAATCAGGTACAGAGTGAGAAAGGGACTTATGGACAGCAATAGCAACCCCCCGTGATTTAGAGTAGGGGCAGTTGGCAAAATGCCAATGGGGGAAATATCTATCTTTGATTATAGGGACATGGTCCACTTTAAAATGTGTCTCCTGAAAACATACAATCTGAACCTTTTGACGGTGGAAATGGTAGAGGATTTGCGCACGCTTCTGAGGTATGTTCAAACCCTTGGCGTTGAAGGACGCTATCTTAAGGTCCCCCATTTAAACAGCAAGGGGACAAGATAATACCTTATGCCCACTTCTTGCACCTGGCTACGACAGGGAGGGGAAAACGGACAAGGAAGGGAGAAGAAAAGAGACAACCAAGGAGAGCAGGGGAAAAGAAAGGAATGTTGTGCCCCTGCAAAAACCACTATAAGAACTCCTGAACATATAGGAAGACCCGAAAGCCGGACAGCGGCCATACGGGATTCCCAGCCCTACTTGGGGGATAAGGAAAACAGGCATAATGGGAAGTAACTCCCGGACAATGTTGACCGGTATTTATGCATGAGCATCCTAAACATTAGCTGAATGAAATACATAAATACGTCAGAAATAAACATATTATGAGCAACAGTTGTGTCCCATGGGGAAAACAATCACATATATGCAATGACCCTCAGGCATGAACACTAAGTGGGATTAACAGGTGCAGACCCCGAAACCAAATATGTTTTCACTGAGCGTGATCCCTTAGAATGGGGCTTTCGTGGCGGGAGTCCCGGATCATCCCCGTGAGAACTCTGAGTTGGGCCCGAGGGACCGCCTCCCCCTGCCCTGGGAAAAGCAATACAGGGCACTCAGGCAGGGAAATATTTGCAATCTGTAAGTCCTGTAGGAACATCTTCGGGAGAACGCAGATGTGAATGCGGTCATCCTGTCGTACAATGAGAGCGAAGGGGAAGCCCCACCTGTAGGGTATATTTCTTTCACGCAACACAGAGAGAATTGGTTTGAGCAGAGCCCTTTGCGCCAAGGTATGGCGTGAAAGGTCCGGGAACATTTGTATGGGTCGATCTTAATATGTCAAAGACCGCCGCCTACGGGCTTTTTGCATGATTTCTTCCTTAAGGATATAGAAATGTATGCGGTAAATAACGTCCTGTGGGGAATGTACATCTTTGCTAGGCGGACGCAATGCTCTATGAACTCTGTCCAGCTCAATGAACGTGGTGGGTGCTCGGTCCAGAATATCATTGAAGATGTTGGAGACGGTGGAATACAAATCAGAAGAGGGAATGGACTCTGGGAGACCCCTGATCCTGACGTTGTTTCTCCTCCCTCTGTTTTCGACATAATCCAGATGTTGCTGGAGGGCAAATAATTGTGAGGAGTGTTGTTGTACCGATCCCTGAAGTTCCCGCAGGGGAGGCCGAAGAGGATTCATGTGATTGTTGCAAACAGTCCACTCTCGTATACACAGTTGACAGATCGGAACGAAATTGGTCGAAGTCCTTCCTACAGTCCACCAAAAGCTGTTTTGCCATAAGGGAAATATCCTGTTTGGTAGGAAGGTCCTGAATGAGACGCTGAAGGTCGGCAATTGTGATAGGGTTACTGTTGTGAACGACTGAGAAGGCAACAGTTGGCGCTTGTGATATCTGGTGAGCCCCAGAAGCCCCAGAAGGCGAGCAGGGTTGGCCCGTGAGTATCGGTGGAGAGTAGTCCAGACTGCAATGTGAGCTACCCTCAGACGTTGAGAGGGCGCCAATCATGTGCGGAGCTCCAGCTGGGGAGCACGGGGCGGAAGCACTGCTCGCTGAGGAGGATGCACCATGCGCTTCCTGAGAGCACCCAGGGATGCCTTGATGTGATAGGTCCCCCCAA
The DNA here is from genome assembly GCA_025379985.1 of Phyllomedusa bahiana. Classification (NCBI taxonomy): domain Eukaryota; kingdom Metazoa; phylum Chordata; class Amphibia; order Anura; family Hylidae; genus Phyllomedusa; species Phyllomedusa bahiana. The sequence continues at coordinate 3,810 of JAODAL010033702.1, read as the reverse complement.
GAGGACCCAATGGACCATGCTGGGGAGGATCCAATCAGAGCCGGGCAAGAGGAGCACAGAGGGCCCTGGTGGGGCTGCGGGGCCAAGACAGACGAGTCCACGCCTGCGTGTGAGGGTGATGCTACCCTCCCTGGGTCTTTCCCTGCCCCTGCGTTCTGTGGCCCTGGCCCATCAGGGGTATGTCTGTTAGGAGAGGTTGCGGGGAGAGCCTGCGGCTGAGTGGGACTGGCAGGGCCTGTAGCCCCCAAGCCCAGCGGGCACTGTGGGGAGGTGGCGGGACACTGGGGTACAGGGTCCTGGGGAAGGGCTGTGCCCTGAGAAACCGCGGAGCCATAACTGGAAGGGCCAGCAGCAGGGCTGTGTAGGGAAGGTGCTCCTGGAGCAGTAGGTACCTGCAGTCCCGTCCATGCAGAGGGGTGCTCCTGCATTGCATCCCCAGGTGCGGCCGAAGAGGATGTCGGCCACTGGCTGGATGCCACACCGTCCAGCAAAGCCGCCCGCGCTCCGCCCGATGCTTGAGCTTGTGAGGATGGCGCTGCGGCTGCAGAGATCTCCCTCGGGGTCGCCGCTGCGGGTTCAGCAGCAGCAGGGAGAGGCCGGGAGTTGGATCCGGCGGACGCGCAGACTGTCCCATCCTGCGGCTACAGCATTGACCGCCTGGATTGTGGCGCATCCCGTGGTGGCAGCTGCACGGACCTTGGCTTGTCCCGCAGAGTCAGCGGTGGATGTACGGGCCATGTCACCTCCCTCGGTGGCAGTGTTGGATGCTCGGGCTGTGTCTCGTCCCACGGCCGCAGTGTCAGATGCCCGGGATACGGGCTGAGAGGAGCCAGCAGCTGCAAGCCCCGAGGCTGGAGCATCAGCCGGAAGTACAGCGGCGGGTTGCGACTTTCCCCTCCGGTGGCCTGAGCACGTAGACCGCGTCCAGGATAAGTCCCCAGTATCCCTTGCCACGGCAGGTGGTGAAGGGACCCGGCGGCCATCTTGGGAGGCCTCGCCAGCCACATCTTCCTGCTCCATTAAGGCTGAGTAGCGGCCAAAGTAGGACTCAATATGCCCCCGAGAGGCATCCAGAGGGTTAGTGGGACCCGTCCTGCCTTTTTTTGGAGGTTTTCCCCATGGTTGACGTTCAGATGAAGGTGGATGCTTTAATCTTCATGTCAAGCCATGTCCCCTTTCCTCCCCCCCCCCCCCCGTTCTGCCATTTTTAAACACCTTGTCCCAGTCGATACGGTTTAGGGCCTTCCTGAAATTCAGTTTTTTTGTGGCTCCTTGATAAAATACTCTCTTGAAGGATAAATGTAAATTTAATATATTATGGTCACTATTTCCTAGATGCCCCTCAACCAGAACCTTTTTTACAGGTCTATTAGTGAATATTATAGGGGTTTGAGCTGTTCATGCTGTTCTGCTAATTTTCTCAGATTGAGTTTGAAATCCAGGGGCGTGTCTCTCCTCTCAGCAGGCGTGTCTCCCCTCACTGAAGAACTGTGACATCATCATTTTGTTTGAAGCAGGGGATGCAGAAGGTTGTCTGGAATATAACAGCTCTGTAGCCTCCTGCATGCTTATTTCTGCAGCCTTGAGGCTCCAAACTCCAGCAAGCACCTGTCATATGTCTTAGTTTACACAAAAATGACATTGAAAGCCAGCAGCTTTAACTTCTAGTGGTCTTCACCCAAATTGTACTGACAACAGACAGAGACCTTTACTCAACTACATGGACAAATGTCAGCTTCAAGTAAGATCTCTGCTTGCGGGTCAGTAACATGAAAGTGAAAACAATGGGGGAGAAGCACTCAGCTTTTAGAAAAGACCCTGCTCACCCTTTACTAACTTGGGCTGCTGGTGCAGCAGTAGAGGTTTAGCTTTACAACGAAGGGGTTTGGATTCTAGTCCCTCACAGAGTATTTTTTTCCCCCCTAAATTCTCCAACATATGTATAGAGACCTAAAATTAATATATGTCAATCTCTAAAAATGATATATATATACACATACATAGCTCCCCTATATTATGTCTCATCCCACAGAGTATATTCATTGTATCACATATGTTGGAAGTGCTTGGTATGACTACTGTGATAATGGGACACTATATAGGGGAGCTTTGTGTGTGTATAAATAAAATTATAGATGTCTACACATATATTTTCATATCTTTACATATGTGTACAATTTCTAAAAGAAAAAAAAGAAAACTACTGATGGGGCTTTAACTCCCAACCTCTCTCTTGCAAAGGTGATCACTTAAGCACTGCACTATACAAGCAGCTTATGCAGACACATTGTTGAATCCTTATACACTACAGACGATGACATCATAAGGAGGCGGAGCTTGCATTAGCCCTGAGGAATAGAACGCCCTCTTTTCAAAGTAGCAGCTTAAGGACTGGACCTGTGAGGAGGTGAAACAACCTCTTGGCAAAAGCCCTTTAAACAGGCAGTCATTGCCCAGGTCATCACCATAGAGCTGGGAGATATATATAGAGACAGCAGACCTTGGGTTTTACTTATCAATTTTAACAGCTCAGAGGGGAGTAAACACAGAGTGTGCAGGCAGCCAATCACAGCGCAGGGGGCGTGGCCGGGGCGTTTCCTGTCTAGGGGCGTATCCCAACAGGCTGAATGAAATGTAGCCAGGCCAATCACAGTGCAGGGGGGTGTGTCTAGAAAATCGACCAGGGGGCATTTTGACCAGCATCAGAGCAACAGCAGAAACAGAATGCAGATTTACAGAGAAGCTCATATCTGCTAAAACCAAGTGACAGAGGTAATGCAACCCAATTACAAAAGTGCTTATTTTTACTGTCCCCATAATCTGAAACATGATCTTTGTAATGATAAAACCCCTTTAAAATATCGGAGGCGGTACCGGAAGTCGATGGAGTAGGACGCATGGTGAGAGAGCTCCCGCACCAAACCGCTGAAAAGCACGGAACCCGGCCGGTACCAGCACCCTAAATGGGTAAAAGGAGGTCCCAGCAGCAGGAGAAGAGATCGGGCACACTTCGGACCCCCCTTGCAGTGCGGACGCCGCTAGACGCCTTCCTCCTCCGCGGCCCGCCACGTGAGGTGCGCTCAGGACCATCGACGCCATTACCCTCTGCCTCCCGCACGCCAAAAGGCCGGAGCTGCAGCGTCCGGGCGCTGGAAGAAGAGAGGGCAGCGCTGTGTAGGCCACTCACCAGGGCCCTCAGAGCAGCCCAGGAACACACAGGCATCCCTGCTGCCCCAGGGACCAGCACATCACCGGAGCAGGTACGCGCCTCAGCAAGCGCCCCCTCCCCCTCCCTGCTTGTTCCTTCTGAGCAAGAATCACTGGGACATTTGCCCTCTCTGCCACTATACAGCACTATGGCTGCTAAAGCACCTGCACAGGCTCAGGACAGACACCCAGGCCGACAGCCCACTGACACCTCACCACTGGGCTCCCCCCCTGCAGATAGGGACAGCCTGGACTTGGGGTCTACCTCTCATTCTCCTATAAGAGACTCTGATAATGTGTCCCCATCATGGCTGGGATCGCAAGCCTGCTCCTCAGCGCCTCATAGTCCACATGGGGCAAGCAGCCATCGGGGGGTGGCAGCTGCGCAGCACTTCCCCACTAAGGAAGACTGGCTGAGCCTGGTCTCAGAAGTTAAACAGGCCTGCAGAGATGAGATTTCCAGCATCAGACAGGACATTAAGCAGATTGCCTCCAGAGTTGAGATGTTAGAGGAGGATCACGACAATACCCGCAAATATGTCGCGCAAATGCATCCTGCACTGTTAGTCAAATCTCCCTGGTTAACGGGAAGGGGCCCCCCCA
>JAODAL010033701.1:0-45242 GCA_025379985.1 Phyllomedusa bahiana | reverse complement strand
ATCCCGAAGGCATGTAGGTTCACAGTATGTATATAAATGTATTATAAAAATCCCGGCCACTTTATTGGGTACCCATGCTGTAAGGGGTTTGGCCCCCCTTTTGCCTTCAGAACTGCCTAAATTCTTCGTGGCATAGATTCCCAAGTGTTGCAACGATGCTCAATTTGGTACCAAGGGGGCCCCAAAGAGTCCCAAGAAATATTCCCCACCCCAGCCCCCACCCCCACCAGCCTGAACCGTTGATACAGGCAGGATGGATCCATCTTTCATGTTGTTGACGAAAAATTTCTGACCCTCCCCACCAAATTTTGGGCAGCAGAAATCGAGACTCATCAAAAGGCAAAGTTTTTTTCAATCTTTAAGCCCAATTTCGATGACTTGGGAAAAATTGGAGCCTAGTTTCCGTTCTTAGCTAAAAGAGTGGCACCGGTGTGGTTTTCTGCTGCTGTAGCCCATCTGCCTCAAATTTGGGCCGATGGGGTTCAAGATGCTCTCTCCCTACCTTGGTTGTAAGGGGGGCTTTTTTTGAGTCATTTTTCCTTTTCATCAGTCAACCCGTCTGCCCTTCTCCTCTGCCCCTCTGGCATAAACAAGGCATTTCCGCCCACGGGCTGCCCTCACGGGATGTTTTTTTTTTTGGACCTTTCTTGTAAAACCCAAAGAGATGGTTGTGGTAAAAAACCCCAGGAGTCAGCGTTTTGAAATACTCAGCCCAAACCTTCTGGCACCAAAACCATGCCATTTTTAAAAGGCATCAAATCACCTTTTTTCCCCCATATGTGTCGTTTGAACTGCAGGAGTTTGGGTTGCCTGTTAATGCCTAAATGCACTGAGTTGCCGCCAGTGTTTGGCTGATTAGAAATTAAGTTTAACGGGTTGGAACGGTTACCAATAAAGGGGCCGTGAGTGTATATGTTGTAATGTATGTATGTAGGTATGTATTGAAAGGGCCGCAGTGGGAAAGGGTCTAAAAGGGGTATATATCCCAGCCGGGTTTTTCTGGAATATGTCTGGGGGCCCAGGACGCATGCCACCAGATAAGCACCCCTTGGGGGAAGGAAAAGGGTTTATAAATAATGTCGACAGTAAAAACTGTCGCCCTATTTTTAAAACCGTTATCGGTCCCAGCCATTCCCGGGGTTGGGCCTTTCATTGGGATAACCCAAAGGCAGGGTGGGTGCTTACCCCCCTGGCCCACGCCAGGATTTCCCTGGCTGCATAAAATCGCAGGAAAGGACGGGGCGCGGCTGTACCTCCAGTTACCTTTTGGGGGCTGGAGGTTTTTTCCCACTGGGGAAAGCCAGTGTGGGAACCAACAAGGGATAGTGGGGAGCTACCCCATTGTTAGCAACACTCAGAGAGCAAGTCTTTTTGTTTTTTGTTTTGCTGTGCATTTTTCCCATTGGTTTTTGTTCTGCTTTTTTAAAAAAACCCCAAAGGAGCAACCCCCGTTTGTATGATTCCCCTCGTCTCATGCCGGGAAAAGACCCCTGCGGTGACCCCCAGAGCTGTGCAAGCTCAACATGGTGGAGGTGCGGGCATTTTTTAAGAGACGCTTCTCTTAAAGGACAGGCAGCAAAAAGGGGTTTCCCCAATATAGTCGTGGGTAAAGCGGAACAGTGCAACCAGCGGAGACACCAAAAGGGATGAGTGTGAAGCATTTAATACAGGCAAACACCAACCTAAATGGGGGGAACCCCAACGGGGCCCCACCAGGAGACCGTGCGGGTAAGCAGAGCCCCAACCGCCTTTGTTTGAGACACACCGGGCAGCCCTTAAAGAACAACAACAGGAAAAACCGGGCCTCGCAAGCTCCAGGCCCGACACAAGACCAGGGGGGGGCAGCAGGGGGGCCCCTCCATGCCCCGTAATGGTGCTGCAAGTTCATTTTAAAATGACCCGTGATGACGTGGAGGCGTATCTGGGCACCTTCGAGAGGATCGCCGAGAGGAGCAGCTACCCGTGGACCAGTGGGCGAGTCCTGGCCCCCTTTCTTACGGCGGCCCAAAAGGCCTCTTCGACCTGAGAGCTAAAGACCCCAAGGACTACCGGGCTAAAAGGGGAGATCCTAGCCCACGGGGGGGTTACTCGGCGGCCCGGGGCCCCCGGGAGATTCACCCGGGGATTCGATCCGCAAAGCCAGCTCGGTCAAGATGTATGACCTCCCCCACCTCCCAGCAAGGGGTGCAGCCCGAACGTCTTACAGTGTCCGGTGGGAGCGGGTCGTCTGTGCCACTTCGTGCCCCCCTACCCGTGGGGTCCCCCGGGTTGGGTACACGGACCCCAAAAGCCGGAAAGAACTTGTCTCCTTGTGGGGCTTAAGTGCCCCCGAGGATTTTCCTCCAAGGATGCATCCCCCGGAGTCGCGGGGGTAAGACTGTCCCTGCCCCAAAAAGGGGAAACCTAAGGGTCCTGAGGGGGGGGCCCCCGGCTGGGTGAAAAGGGGGGGAAGGTTGCCAACCCCAAAGAGACCGCTCTTCCCCAGAGCCCGGGGGCCCCCCATCATCTGGGGCGATGCAATGGCCCGGGGAACATCGCCGCACAGTGTCCTTTTTGGGGGAACCCATGGCTATGGTATAAGGCGTACGTCATTGTAAAAGGGCCCTTCTTTACCCCACGCCATGAAGGGGGGAAATCGGGGGTTGCCCCATTAAAATCAATGGACACCCCGTACAAGCCCTCAGGGCCCGGAATTTTGGGAAAACCCGGGTGCGGCCGGGCTGGTGGGCGCGACCAACCGGCCACGCCGATGGGGGTGATCTGTTACAGGGGGACGTGGGACTACCCAACCGGGGTACTGACCCTAAAGCCCCCCTGCGGGCCCGCCACACATGAGGGGCGTCGTTGCGAGTTACCCCACAGTTTTATCATAGGCTGGTTTCCCCTTGTTCTGGGATTTGGGGGAAATAAAAGTGTCCCCCATATCCTGGGGAAAGGGTAAGTGTCTCCCGGGACCAGAGGACCCGGGGGTTTCCCTTGTCTGTCCGGGCGGGGACCCTGAGGAAAGTCCCTTAGCAGATTTTGGCCCCTTGCCGTACCAGGGGGAATTTTGGGACGGAGCAGTGGGGGGACCCAAATTTTTGGGCATCCGGGAAAAGTTGAAGGGTAATAGATGGAACCCCAGGAACCAGGCGGGTTTGGTTTTACCCCTTTTTGTGGTAAACAAAAAGCGTACGGGAAAAAAAGACCCCAACCGAAGTGGTAGAGCGTTGGTGGGCCCGGTCACTGTTCCGCCAGGTTTTGGGCCTAGCCCACCCCGGGGTTTTGGGGGGGAATTAGGGGTGGAGAGACCGGGAGAGGGGGCGTAATTTTTATGGCCGGAATTTACGGGGAAATTGAGGAATACTGCCTCCTCCCCCAAGAGTGTCAAATTAACGCCCCAGGCCCCATTTTCGGGGTCCCCTAATTTCCTCTGCCAATAATAAGGTCCCCTTTTAGAGGATCGGCATGGACCCTGGTAGGAGTCCCTAAAATCCCGAGGGCAACAGACTTTTAGTGGCCCTCGACTAGCCACTCGCTATCCCGAGGCCTTCCCCCTTTGGAACCACCCCCTCCAAAGAAAATTTAAAAGGAACTGTTCCAAAAGTTCACCGCAAGGGGATCCCGAAGGAGATACTAACAGCCAGGGCCCCCTTTTATGTCAAGGGCACCAAGGAACTTGCCCTCTTTCTTAAAATTACACATTCATATTTTAGTATATATCCCCCCAACCGATGGTCTGGTGGAAGATTTAATAAAAACCCTAAAAAAAATGCTCAAGAAGGTGGTAATAAGGAAAGGGAAGGGTTGGGACCGTCTCTTTCCCAAACCCCTTTTCTCGGTAAGGGAGCCCCCCAGCCCCCCAGGTTTTCACCCTTTGGCTCCTGTATGGTGACATCCCCCGGGGGGTCTGGACATAGCCCAAAAGGGGCCTGGAGCAGGAAATACCCCCAAGGGTGTCATGGACATCGCTGAAATGCAGGACAGGATTGCGGCCCTTCTACCCTTGTACTTGGAACCTGCAACAGGCGCAAGAAACCGGCAGAGTATACAACAGGTCGGGAAGGGTCGATGTTTCCCAGCCCGGCAAACCGGGTATAGACTTGGGTTTACCCACGGGTTTCGAAAAAAAGAAATTTGGGGAAGTGGCAGGGCCCCTTTTTGAGAGTACGGAGCGGGTCAGTGGGTAAATTTTTAAAGGTCTTCCGCCCCGGTAAAAGGGAAACCGTATCAAATTTACCATGTCAACTTAATTAAGTGGAAGGGGCCGTCAAAGTCTGGGGGGGCGGTCAGAGAGCATAGGGGTCCCAAAGGGGGAGTTCCACCGGTCCGTATCTTGAGTCATTGTCCGAAGACAGCGGGAGGAAATAGGGATTCCTACAAAAAGGGAAACGAGGTTTTTTTCGGAAATGCCAGGGTAGGATGAAGCATTTCACATGACATCGTCACAAAACTGGAGAAGGTTACGTTTGGGCGTATAGGGGGCCGAGGCCCCAAAGGGAAGCGATTTTCGAGGGGAAATTAAAAGATGCTAAAGCTTGGGGTCATGAAAGGGCCCAAAATGGGTGGGCGGCTCAATGGGCCCTAACCCAAACCTGATGGGAGCTTTATTCTGCAATGATTTTTGCAAGTCAATGACTATCAAAAAATTTTATGCCTAAACCCCGCCACGGGGGATGAGTTTGGGCAGCGGCTAGGACCCCCCAAGGTACATTATACATTAGACCTGACCAAGGGTATTGGCAGGTGCCCCTCACAAAGGAAGAAAGGGAGAAAACTGCTTTTTCCACCCCCGATGGACACTTTTATTAGTTGTCCTTCCCCTTTGGCCTATGGGGCTCCCGGCCCCTTCCGGGATTTGGGTCTCCTCAGCCTCATAGAAAATATGCTCGGGATATTTGGATGTGGGTGGTATTTATGGGCTGGGAATCCCACCTACCCAGGTAAGGCCGTCTTTGATCCATAAGGGCCAGGGTTTAATGCCAACCCCAATAAGTGTGCCCTAGGGCTAGGGGGGCTCGCTTCTAGGCTATGACATCGGGGGGGGTCATCAAGCCCCCGATGAACAAACTTGAAACATTTAAAAATTGGCCCCCAAAGGTTTTTCCCGAAGCAGGGCAGGGCTTTTTTTTGGTATCGCAGGGGTTTCATAGGGATTTTTTCCCAAACTTTGCCTCCAGGCCCCTCTTACAGATTAAAAAAAGGGTCCCGTCCCTATGGTAATGGAAAACCCGGGGGCCCAATACTTTTTTAAAAAACTGAAAAAGGTATCTGCAAGAGACAGTGCTCGTTGCGCCAAACTTCCAAAAGGAAAAATTTTTGGGCCCCGGGGAGCTTGGGTGGGATTTGGGGGGTGTTTCACAGTTTTTTGAGGAGAAGAACACCCGTGTGTACCTCAGCCGGAAACGTCGGGGCCAGAAAAAATTACGCCCTAGTAGAGAGAGAATGCCTGGCCATTAAGTGGGGTATTGAGGCCTGCGCTATAAACCGTGGTAAACTTTAAAGTAATCACGGGCCTTCACTTAAATGGATGGGACAAAAAAAGGGAAAAAACAAGGGTGCCCGGGGGGTTCCTGGCCCTACGGACTTTAAATTTCTGTAGAAAAATGCCCGGGTCACAAAAGCAAATGCGGATGCACTGTCGCGGGTGCATAATTATGGGACAAAGTGTCCGCCCCACAGGGGTTTGGGAGGGGGGGGGGGTATGTAAGGCCGAGCTGGGGAAGGTTAAAGGGGGTATATATCCCCGCCAGGTTGGAAAAATGTTGGGGAGTCCCCGGACGCATGCCACCAAGATAAGCAGCCTTGGGGGAGTGAAAGGCCCTTGTAAATAGATGTCGACCGTACAAATGTCGACCTATGTTTAAACCCTTGACGGCTACCGCCTTCCCCCGGGTTGGGCCTTTTTATTGGGAAGTAAGAAAGAGCGGGTGGGTGCTTACTCCCAAAGGCTCCCGCCCGGGTTTCCGGCTGTAAAGGTCAGCGTAATGATGGGCGTCGGGTGTACCTCCATCTACCTTCGGGCGGGGGTGTTTACATGGGGAAAAACCATGTAGGACCAATAAAGGGGTAGTGAGGGAGTACACCATTGTTAGCAAAGGGTCAGACGAGAATCTTTTTGTTTTTGTTGTTTTGTGCATTTTGCCCTTGGTTTTTGTTTCTGTTTTTAAAAAAACCCACGGGGCCAAGCAAGCCGTTTTTTACCTGACTTCGCCTCTGTTCATCCTGGGGAAAACTAGCGGTGTCCCAGAGTGTGCAAACTCACAATTGTATATATATTATATATGTATATGATATGTATATATATATGTGTATATGTTTGTATATATAATGTAATATATATATTTTAAATTTTTTTTTTTTTTATATTATGTTGTTATTTTATATTATATTAAAATATTTTGCATGGAACACTGTATAAAAAATATATTCCTTGCAGTATATTTTTTTTCTGCTTTTGCATAGATAAGTGTAGTTGATTACTCCTGTATCATAGCTTGTATATTCTAGCCTGACAGAGGCTAGAAGGACACTGTTCTTGCCTCCAATGGGTACATGGAACCATGGCCGGGGAGTCGGGTAGGTGACCACCTAGGGCACCACTTCGTCTCAGACAGAAAAGGGGGTGCAAAGAGTTATGAATGGGTCTGAACTTTCCATTGGGGGGCGCATTATGCCTTATTTTCCTAAGGCACCAGAATACTTTGTCCCAGTCCTGCATGGATCCTATGGATACATTTGATATATGCACTAAGGCGGCCCTTAGCACAAGGTGAAACAATGGAAATGGTTAATTCAAATGTCTCACCCCCTGAAGCTGTTCCCCTTATGAAGAGGAGAATTTGTGGAAATTTATTTTTGCAATTGGACAGCATTTACAGGTGGCCCTTGCATTTTCAAAAAATTGCTTTTTACAATTAGTGGAAAGAATTAGTAATATTTGAAAATGCAAACACCATCTGTAAATGCTGCAACTGCAAAAACCATTTCCACAAATTCTCCTCTTCATAAGTGGAACAACTTCAGGGGGTGAGACATTTGAATTAACCACTTTCATTGTTTCACCTTTTGGCACTCTAGTGTTAGACCTCCTGGGGCTACCGCTTAATGTTATCCAAAGTTTACCGCTAAAATTTAACAAAAAATTTTCTCATTAGGTGGAACAGCTTGAAGGGCTGAAAGCTGGAAATGTTAAACTTGCATTTTTAAGAACCACCCTAATTTGCACTGAGAACTTTCCTGGCTTAGGGTATGTTCACATGGCTTATTGCAGAGCGTATAGTATGCGCCGCAATACGCCGGGTGTTTTGGAACCAAGCACTGATCAGAGCGTAATTCCAAAGCACGGGGGGGGAGAGGAGGGATGCCGGCCCCTTTGACATGCATTGTCAGCGGCGCATATTCACCGCTAACAATTAACATGTCAGTTATCCCTCCCGGGGGCACGATACAATCATATTGTATGCGCAGGAGGATGGCGCGCAATCCATAGCTCTCTATGAGAGCATAGAGAGTAATTGCGGCGCGCATTTCGCCGCGTATAATGCGCAATATGTGGCAAATGTGCGCGCAATTACGCAAGATAATAAGCTGTGTGAACATACCCTTATAGGCACACACAGAGCTCAAATGCAATAAATAGACCCTCACTGGTCTATGGGTATTATTATCTGGTGCCAAGCTACCTGAAATATTAGAAATCCCTGAAATCTATAGAAACTTTTCTTTTTGCTTTTCTTCCTGTTACACAGGATTTGCCTTCTGAAGAAATATCTGAGGATCTGGTCGAGACTGGACACTCAGAAGAAATACTGAAGGTCCCGTTCCCATCACAGTACAACAACATCAAAGAAGAGGAGGTAACCCCTGTGATCCTGACAGTCGCCATTCAGGGGTGCCATCAGGACAGCAATGGCAGAACTCCTGCCAGGGGCTCTGATCATATTTTATACAACAAATGAGACCAGCTGATTGGAACTGGTAACGGGTGGGGGGCCCAGATGCTTCAGTTGTATATGGCCCTGTTATGACTTATGGCATCCCTGCCGCCATTGTTTTATACAGTAAATCAATTCTATAGAATCCTCCTACAGCCAGGGGTCAGGTTCCTCACTACATGTATATGACCGTTCCTTTATAACTTTTTCGTTACCAGTGGCTTAGTGTCTTCCAGTTTATGCTTATGTCCTAGTTACCTCTATGTGCACTGACTTCCTGCTGAGCTGCAGTGTAAAGTAAGGCGGGCTGAGCAGCTGCCTGAGCCACTTATGAGACAAGTCTCCTATTCGACAATGCTAGTATCATTGAACACCAAGGCATCAAGGCGAGATCCTAAAAGACCACTGTTAAATAAAAACTGCTGATTTAATCAGTGTTGTGAAAGAGACCTAAAACAAAGAGAGGTATGAGGGCTCATCCCCACGGCATAGAACAAATACCGGTCGGATTATTCGACCGGCACTTGCTCTGTTTTGTGGCCGTGCACACGGCCACCAGGAGATGCTTTTCTCCACTGTTTGCGGAGAAAAGCCCTCGCCCCGCACATTGAGATGTTCATATTCCGCCCGAAAATCGTGGCGGAAGAATGAACATGTTCTATGTTTTTCGGACCGCCGGTGGTCCGATTTAAAAGTTTTTCAGACGGTTTTAAAAACCGGTCCTTAAAAACGTCTGAAAACCCGTGCCGTGGGGACAAGCCCTTACAAAGCAGATTTTCAGCGACTACTAGTGTGTATATAAGTGTGCGTTTGTGTGTGTATAGATAGATTACGATTCACAAATTAGCATAAAATAACGTGCAAATAGTGCATAAAATGTGCATAAAATAGACTTTTGTGGCTTAAATTGCAGCAAATTATTCAGTAGCATGTAAGTTTATTGATGCAAGTTTATCAAGTGAAAAAGAGGGACATCTGAGTAGTAAATAGGGACAGGAGGATTTGGGTTAAAAAAAAGGGATTGTACCTTCAAAAGAGGGAAACTTAGGCTATGTCTACACAGCATATAGCTTTACTGTCGGATTTTCAGCGATGATGATACTGACGGTACACTGTACCGCATAGACAGTAATGAAAAATCTGTTCTGTAGTCTATAGAGCACAGATTTTTTTACCGGTGCTTTTAAAACTGGGCGGAATATGGAACATGTCGCCTATTCCGTGGGATTGCCATCGGATTCCCGTACATTCAATTGCACAGGCCAATGACGGGTCCGAAAAAAAAATGGCGCCTGGGCAACAAACACCATACATGGCGCCCTAGATGTGTATGTATTTCATCACCGTATTGCACTCCTTAGTAAATATTTGTCTCCTTCCCCAGCTGGTGGTCTGGGTGGACCCTCTTGACGGCACTAAAGAATATACAGAAGGTTGGTTCCTGCTTCATTGCTGTTTAATAATTTAACCCCTTTTTTTAATTGAGATGTTCATTTTTTTCCTCCTCGCCTTCCAAGAGCCATAACGTTTTCTTTTTCCCTAGACAAATGAGGGCTTTTATTTCGCGGGACAAGATGTACTTTCTAATGGTGTCATTCAGAATATAGTTTGTGTTTGCGTCCCCCTCCCCCCCAATTTTTAGAGAACATAAAATGACCAAAAAAATCTAAATTTTGGCATTTGGAATTTTTTTTCTTTTACAGTATTCAGCATATGGGATAAATTATGTTGTATCTTAGTAGATCAGACTTTTTTCCGACGCGGCGACACCAAATATGTGTAACTTTTTTATTTTTTATATTTGTAAAATGGCGAAAGGGAGCTTATTTGAACTTTAACTTTTTTTTTTTACACATTTAAAACTTTTTATTTATTTATTTATTTTTTACTGTACCGTTGATTACCCCTAAGGCACTTCACCACTAGGGGGCGCAATTATTTCTACAAATGAATGCATTGTGTTGACCATGCATTAGGGTGTAGCAGTTTGGAGGTTTCCCCACTTAGTGCCTGGGGCAGGAAATAGTGAAACCGAAAACATGGCAGCGATTTTCTACATGAATGAGTGGCCCTGAAAATGCCATGAAAACATTTCGCCATTGTGTCTCCTATCCACAATGGTGCCATTTGCCGCTATCCTTAACTTTACAATTTCTATTTGTTTCCCATCATTGAATGGAGGGGATCCATCTCACTTTTAATCTGGGGCGCTATAAATTCTAGTTACTCTACTAGATCATTTGTTTGTCTTGGCACGCAGCACAGCTCTGACCTCATACCAGAGGGAGCTCGCCCATTCAAGTAAACATTGGCGAGATTTTTGGCTATCATGGCATTTCACTGCTTGCTTAGAGACCCCATTGATGCCTGCCTCCCCTATCATCCAGGGCTGAATATAAAGTAACACTGGCACCAAACACATTCTTGGGTATTAAAACTTCTTAAATTGTGAGACTTCTCTTTATACTTACAGTTTAAGGACATTGAACTAAGGAACCTTTTGCTTGCAGGTCTCCTGGATCACGTCACTGTCCTTATCGGGATTGCCTATGAAGGAAAAGCAATTGCTGGGGTGATAAACCAGCCGTACTATAACTACCAGGTAACTTTGCTTTTTGTGGTCCTGCTGTGGTATGTGTTTATATAGCACCGACGATTTCCAAAGCGCAGTACAAAGATTGCCCATTCTCGTTCTTAATAAAAATTACAGATTACTAGTGTTGTGCTTCGGATTTGGGTCAAATTTGACCCAACTCTGAATGCTCCAATTTGGATCTGCCTTAAATAATTTTTGTCAAAAATCACTCAAAAAAATCACTGTAACCCTAACCTCAAGTTTTTTTTGTTTTCATTTTTAGTTAATTCAGCTCATTACAACCTAAATAGTGTTTGACCACTTGCTGACCGCTCATTGACTATAAGGGGATGTTCACATTGCATGTCGGATCCGTTTTTAGATGTGTGTTTGGATTTGTGTTTCGTACCCTGAACGGACCCAAACGCGCATCTAAAAATGTGCCGTGTGATTTTTCCATTGCTTTCTAAGTAAATCATGCATCGGTGTTCAGACCAGTGATCGCTGATACGTGTTTACTTGCGTCTTTCGGATCCGTCTCAAGACTTGTCATGTCCATTCTTGATCTGTTTGATGCAGTCGGGGCCCTGTTTAAAACTATAAGGTGCGATCTTACTGCAGCCAAAACGCATCTAAACACACACTTGAATGTTGGATGCGTTTTAGATGCGATTTACGCAGCACTTTGGAATACGATTTTCGGATCCAAAAAGGGCTCGATCACGTCGTGTGAACATACCCTAAGGCCATGTTCACACGGCTGATTTTGACGTGGTTTTCAAAGCGGTTTTCGGAGTGTTTCCGCTCACAAAATATCAAAACCTTGCCTGAAACATGCTTCTTCAGAAGAGGTTTTAGAGGCGTTTCTTGGCGCGTTTCTGGAACAGGTTTTCGACAAGGTTTTCATCCATACAAATTAATAGCCAGGTCAAAAACTGCGGCGAAAAAAAAGCCTAAAACACGCTTCAAGAATTGACATGACACTTCTTTTTCAGCGCTTCCCTAGAAGCGCATAAAAACATTGTTGTGTATGAACTACAACAAGGTTTTACATAGGAATCAATGAAATGAACTGGGGGCGTTTAGAACGCTGTTTTGCATGAGGAAACGCTCCGAAAACCGCTTAGATAACCACATCAAAATCAACGGTGTGAACATACCCTAAAAGTCCGGGCAGTGGCAGTTCCTCTGCACGGATGTTCTAGAACTAATTGTGCAGCTGCACATGTGTAGAGCTGGCTGTCTGTGATAGCGGGGCTCTGCACTGAGAAGACAGGGATGATTTATTACCGTCCCTGTCTTCCAGATCAGTGTATAGACTACGCTCAACAAGGCCTGTATATACAAACTAGCTTCCCGACGCCAGCAGTCACTTGAGCAGTTACAGATGCTGCTGGGTCTTGACAGCTCTGCAGTAAGTACAGGGAGTTATTTCCCACTCATATTTCAGCCCCAGTTAGGCACAGTTCACACGGCTTATTGCTGGCGTAATTGCGGGGACGGATTTCGCCCCGCAATTAAGCCGGCAGCTGTGCAGGGGGGGTGGGGCGGGGGGCCGGCAGCTCGCTGGCTCCATAGACATTCATTATTCACGGCGCGTACACGCCGTAAATAATGTACATGTCACTTTCTCCCCCCGCGGCAGATTCGCCGAGCGGGGAGAAGAGACGGAATCCATAGTTCTCTATGAGAACTGTGAATTACTGTAGTTACTGGGACGGATTGGAGCCGTGCTGCAGCGCAAATACGGCGCGCAGTACGGCTCCAATCAGTCCCAGAATAAGCCGTGTGAACGAGGCCTTACAGGGGAGATAAGCAAAAAAAATATATATATAAGTGGTATGAAACTTCCTCTGACGTTACTGGGGGCACAATATGTAAGATAAAGTAATAATAAAAAAAAAAACACCAGCAATAAAAAAATCACCAGCCGAAACTGCAACCCTTAGCCACACTCCTGATATCGGCAAAACATTACATCCCCTACATAGAAATGTCCATGATGTAAAAGTGACAAAATTCTAAAACTTATTTCAGTGCCAATTTTGCTGTTAAAAAAAAAATAATGAAATTTTTTTTAAAACAGACTTTTTAAAAAAGTTTATTTTTAAAATTAGTTTTCTTTGTAATTTTTAAGAATTGTAGTGTATAAACTACATATAAATAAAGCCTGACATATCACGGAATAATTAGAAGAATAACAGAGTGTTACAGCATTTAAACCTGCCTGGTCAGGAACTGGTTAATGGCTTGATTAAATTTATACTTATTTTAAATGTTGTGTTTTTACATAAGTATTCTGTCTATGGCCTTAGTTCATCCCTTACTACTATAGTGGACCGGTGGCTACAGCAGCGCTGGGTGGCCGGCTGACTAGCGTACATGCCATTCCTAGGCTGTCACTTCTATGGTGTATCCACTCACCGCCCTCCCTGAACGCAGTGTTACACTACTTTGTATAATGTGAAGTTTTTTGCAGGATGGGCGGGTACAGTATAGATGTGCCGGGCATGTGCGCTACTCAGGCAATGTGCCAGCCGGCACTTCTATACCGTAGCCGCCCACTCAGGCAACATGCCAGACGGCACTTCTATACCATAGCTGCCCACCACCATCCCCGAATAAAACTTCACACTATACAAAGTTGTGTGACACTGCGTTTCGGGAGGGCATGTGCGCTATTCAGCTGCCAGACTGGCGCTTCTATAGCTGTCCACCCTCTGTAATGGATGACGTTCCAGACAGCACTTGGTGCTAAGCACTTCTGCACTATGGAGAAGGGGATATTTTGAAAGAGTGACCACCCCAGTGCTATTGCATGTTCACCACTGGCAGAGCGTATGGGCGCATCAGTCGGTGTGTGAACTTTATAAATTGACCTATGTGAGATTGCAATGTGCGGTGCACTAAAGCACCTGCAGGTGGGAGTTCGTAACACTGGTGACAGCAGTCCACACCTATGTTCCAGTTTACTACATTGGCACGCAAGTTGGCCAGTTTTATGCCCCATAGGGACTTACTGGGGTAAGTGTGATCTATTTACTTCTTGTCACCTAACCCCATACTTGCCAGATTGGTGCGTCTGCTTCACTTAAAGGGGTTGTCTCACTACATTGATTCATCTCACCTCAGTCCTGCATTTATAAGTATTTATAAGTATTTTACATGTCGTGTTTTTATATTACTTGCAGTATTTTTACTATGGCCTTAGGTGAGTACGTCCTGTTCATGTAAATATTAAGATAAGTAAAGCTATCTGAAACTCAATACAGTCTATCGTCAGGAATAGAAAACTAACCAATGGAAAAAACAGACGTAAAACTTAACCTTTAAAATATGGACTCTGAATAATCCATAAAGTACAAAAGTGCAAGAGCTCTTACTGGACAGGAAAATAATGTATAACTATGGAGACATCGTCCCGACAAGAACGGCCCCACTCGGAACCTTGTTTATTGAGTCTTGGTGCTCCCTGATTACAGTGGGGGCCCCAATGTAATCATAGTCTAACGGTAAAGTTCCAAAATAGTCCCAATGCATTTCCTTCCTAGGTTATAGAGGAATTCATTAGGGACAATAGAATGTGTGTGAACAGTGGAAAAACCAGAGTCACGCATGGATAGATACAATAACGGACACATGAATCAAATAGGATGTCTTAGATACAAATATATATACTTGATTATTAAAGGGGTTGTCTCACTACAAGGATTGCTTTTTATGTTAAAGATCTTGCAAAAACAAGTCACTTTGCAATATGTGTCCATTAATAATAATAATCTTTAGTTATATAGCGCCAACATATTTCGCAGCACTTTACAATGTAGAGGGTATAAGTACAGACAAAATCAGACATTACACAATGAAAGCTAATTACAGATAAGACACAAGGTTTGAGGGCCCTGCTCGCAAGAGCTTACAATCTAAGAGGGTATTAACAGTGTCCTACCTATTCCTAGATATCCCCTCTTGTATGGGCTGCATCAGCTCCTCAGGTCGCTATAGCTACAGACCTGTTTGATCTCTCATGTTAGGACTGCCAGCACTGGTTGCTATAGCTACAGACCTGGCTTCTACTGTTGCCTAGTAGAAGACAGTAAACACGCCCCTGACTTCAAAGTGAAACTGAGAAAACAGGACTGTGGTAACACGAATCAATGTATGGAGACATCCCCTTTAATTACACAAAGGTGGCATTATCTTAACATTACCATAGCTTTTGGCGGAACAGCCATACCTCTCAAGTGCCCCGTATGCAGACCTGCACAACATTCAGCCCGCAGGCTGCTTGCAACCTGCCAGAGGATTATTGGTGGCCCACAAAACAGACCACAAAGGGTGGTGCTTACACAAAAAAATGACCCAAAGTGGGCACTCCTGGAGGGGTGAGAGACGTTCCTGGGCAGTTCGGAGGTGTATTTAAGGGGCCCGGTTTTGTTCCTAGGTGGTTTCCATCCCCACCTCCTGCCAAGTTGTGCCAGCTCAAATGATTGTGAATGTGTCCTGATGGAGAGAGGATCAGGCATTGAAATTCATCAAGTGCAATCCTTGTCTCCCCTGACATCATCTGTCTATGAAGAGTTGGAAAGCTGCCCTACACATGGGACCATCAGCGAAACTGCCAGGGTCTGTCAAGTATATCCTAATGTGCATGGTGGTGCTTATAAAGCAGCTCCTGTGGTTCGTATTTGTGTGTTCACTGATCTTAAAGGGAAACCAGCAATAGTTTATGCCCCCTTGCGAGGGCAGCAAAGTAGGTCGATCTGTGTTTCCCAGCACGTGCCCCTTATTCGGGAAAGATGCGCAGTTTTAGGCTTTGGCTCAAATCTGGTTTCAGACAGAAGAGAGTCATGAAAAGAGTCGTATTTTTAAAACCCCGCCCACTGGGGCTAGCCCCGCCCCCCTCAATGAAAAAACCTTTCATTTGAATGGGTAGAAACATGTGAATACTGCAGGTGGGTGGGACTAAACACTGCTCAGAATCTAGATGCTCTAAGCCACGTTCACACGACTTATTTGGATGTAGTTTTGGACAAGGTTTTTGGAGTGTTTCCGCTCTCAAAACCTCACCTGAAACACGCTTCTTCAGAAGGTTTTAGAGGCGTTTCTCAGCGAGGTTTTCAGCCATACAAATTAATAGCCAGGTCAAAAAACGCGCCAGAAATGCACCAAACACTGCGCCGAAAAACGCACCTAAGACACGCTTCAAGAATTGACATGACACTTCTTTTTCATTGCTTCCAAAGAAGTGCATAAAAACCTTGTCGTGTGTGAATATTTGAGGTTTTTAATAGGAATCAATGAAA
The DNA here is from genome assembly GCA_025379985.1 of Phyllomedusa bahiana. NCBI lineage: Eukaryota > Metazoa > Chordata > Amphibia > Anura > Hylidae > Phyllomedusa > Phyllomedusa bahiana. The sequence goes on along the minus strand of JAODAL010033701.1, from coordinate 29,445 downwards.
GAATGGGGGCGTTTTGGAAGCGTTTTGGAAAAGGTTTTTGGGCAAGGAAACTCCGAAAACTCATCCAAAACCACGTCAAAAAAGCCATTTTGAACATGGCCAAAAAACTCAGTACCTTACAGCCATACTTGCCAACTTTTGAAAGTGGAAAAGCGGGAGAATCGAAGGACACGCCCATCTTGTTGGTGCGCCACGCCCCTTCGAAAAAGCCACCCCCACTCACCAAAAATGCAAAACGGTTGGGAAAAAACGGGGTAGACCCCCCCTTGCCGGTAGTCCCCTTTTTATACCCCGGTATTTCCCCTATAACCAGGTAGTCCCCCTTACAGGAGGTAGATGAAACTTACAGGCAGGTAGTCCCCCTTGTAGCCAAGAAAGATCCCCCTTGTAGCCAAGTAGTGCCCCCTTGTACCCAAGTGATCCCCCCCTTGTACCCAAGTGATGCCCCCTTGTAGCCAGTTAGTTGGCCCCCTTTTCCCTTAGTGGCCCCCTGTAGCCAGTTAGATGGCCCCTTTAGCCGGCAGTGCCCCTTGTGCCGGTAGATCCCCCCTGTAGCAGGCAGTGCCCCCCCCCCCTTTGTAGCCAGGCGGCGCCCCCTTATAGCCAGGTAGTAGCTCCCCTATAGCTAATAAAAATAAAATAATAAAAAATACTTTTTTTTTTACTCAACAAATAAACCTTTATTTGAAGGATCCACTAATAGGTTACATCTGAACAGAATAAGTTGTGCAAAATTTCAGTCATTATTGTACTAGGTGCATAGATATTACATATTTTAAGAGACATACGTAAAATTAACCGAGTCCCCAAGAAATAATACAGATGCCCCCTATTTCCCTAAAAAAACCAGGGAAGAGTTAACAATAAAAAGGATCGCAGAATTAAATATAAAGTCGTCTAAGCTGAACCAGGGGTTCAATCCCACCCTAGGCGGCAAAGAGAAAAAAAAAAATTATCGTTATACCCTCCCGGCAGACCTCCGAAAAAGCAAGAGAGGAAAAAAGGAGGGAAACCTTTGCCGGGCGCCCCGCCTCTAAAGGGCCAAGCAGTCATATCCAGGCGCTGGAAAATCCAACTGTGCAGAGGAGCTCAACACCGTCCCCAAATTTTAGGCAATTTACCCCTTTGTTTCTACGCCGATACAGCCACTTCTGAAGTGGCAACATGCCATTGATTAGCCCCACCCACTCACCCACTAAAGGGGCCCAACAGCCAACCATTTTCGCCGTAGCCTTCCCTTGCATAGTAAAGAATTTCCGTTAAAAAAAAATACTTTGAGGGGGGGGTCCCCAAAGCTCCGGCCGGGGTCCGAAAAAGACAATTTGGGGGCGAGGGGGCGGGGCATCCATTGTATCGTTTAAAAATTAAATGCCCTGGCCCAAAAAAACCCCAACCCCTTTGGGGCGGACCATATTAGGTGCATGAAAGGTCCGGACGTCGGTGGCATTTTAGGCATTCGTCCAGTTCCCTGTTTGAACTTACTAAATTTTGATGTAGTATAATAGGCCCTTGTACAATAAATAATTGAGTCAACTGTCTTTAAAGATTGGACGGGACCAAACTTAGGTGAGGCTATAAATAATTCCCATTGGTCGTAGTCATCGCCCCAGGCGTCTCCCACCTCCCCCTGAGTTGTCCAGGCGGTCCTCCTTTTTGTGCGAGAGAAGGATAGAAATGAGGATCATAGGGGGACGTCGGGGGGGGGAGGAGCAGGGGGGGGGAAACGGGAATTTATTAAATACCACGCCCGTTAAATAGCTGAGAAGTAATGCATGTTTTACCTGAGGTAAGTAAATAGCTGAGCAGGGGGAAGCCCAAATTCAGCGGTAACTCTGGGAATGGTCTAAAACCCCTCCTGTACAGAGTTGAGGGGGACACCCACACCCTCGAGACCCCCAATCAATCTCTGGGACTGCTAATAGCCCTGGAAAAAATTTACAATCCCAAAACGGGAAAAAATGATCAATTCCTCAGAATGACTAGAGCGCACTTTTTCCCAAACCCCAAAAGGGGCCTGTCTTTAGAAATGGGAAGTCGCGCAGCCTCCCCCTCCGCAAAAGAATCCCAAAGAACAGAGTGTGGGGGATGAAAATCCCTATTCTAAAAGGGGAGACAATCAAAGCTTGAACCCTATGTTTCAGCGGGGGTCCCACCTAGCTAATGAGACAACTGACCTGTAAGTGTATAGATTAATGTCCGGGAAGGCGCCCCCCCCTTCGTCCCCGGGGCCGTTAGACAATCAGCCCTATGCGGTGTCTGCGACCCTCCCATAAAAATGTAGAGTAGGGCCCCGTAATGGGGAAGATAGATTATTCGGAAGGTATACCGGACCTGTTGGAGAAGTACATTTTTTTGGCGAAGTGACATTTTAACCAGATAAAGTGCCGCTTTGAGAGATGCAATCTTTTCCCAAATTTATTAACTTTTTTTTGTAAAAAGTCGCATAAGAGGAAGAATATTAACTTACAAATTCTTGGACGACCTAGACGCTTGTTTTTCCCCAGATATGTAATGGAAGGGGCCAAAAACCAATGGGGCCATGCTTGCCGGGGGGGACCGATTGGTCAATCGGCAGAAAATTTTGTTTTTCCCCCAGTTAATCACAATCCGAGAAAGCCCCAAAATTCCCCAACCATGCCAGGGGGAAATCCAAAGGTCTTGGATCAGACAGATAAAACAGGTGTCATCAGCTTATAAGTTTTTTTTCACAATAGCTGGGGGGATAGGCCCCTAATGCGGACATCGGGACCTTACTTTGACTGCTAAGGGTTCCCACCGCAAAAAAAAAAAGCAGGGGGAAAATGGGGGAAAACCCTGCCTGTACACAAAAAACAGTTAAATGGCTCTGAAAAACCCCCCCCTTTAAACTTTTACCCTCGAGACCGGGCCCCTATAGAGCAACCGCCCCCCAAACGAAAAAGGAGGACCCAAACCCAAATTTCTCCAGTGTAAGGAATAGGTATGCCCATCAATGGAGTCAAAGCTTTGCAGGTCTAATGAACTAAATCCTTGAGCCACTTATGTGTGGGGCCTGTAGATTAGTAAACAGTTGCCTTAAGTAAGTTCGGCCGTCGACTTCCAGGCATAAACCCCCGATTGGTTGCATGTAGTGTAAAAGACCTTGTTCAACCCCCCTAGTCGAAATTTTGGGCCCAAAAATTTTTGATATCAGATGGAGTAAGGAGTTTGGGAGGGTTTTAAGACCCCAAAAAAAAGCAGGGTTTCCCTGGCTTTGGGAGGACTACGATAATGTTCGTACTGGTTAGAAGGGAAAAAAAAGGGAGCCCCGGAGGGCCGCCCGATATACCTCTGCAACTGGGGGAAAATGAGTCCCTATTTTCCCTTTATGAAACTGATTGGGGAGTCCGTCACTACCCCCCGATTTGGATGGCTGAACCGAATGGTGGAATCCAGTTTTCTTGTTCAGTAATGGGACTGTCAAAGAATTTCTATCCTCTATCGAAGAGAAGGGAGGGAAAGCCCCATGATATTTCAAATCTCGACAGGGGGACCGTAATTTAGGGGATAAAAAGTTTTGGTAGATGGGGAAAATGCTAAAAAAATTACCAGCGGGCCCTGCGTAAGGTCCCTCTGAGAGTCAGTAGGGATCACCGGGGTTCGGACGCCCCCTGTGCCATACATGCAAAACAGTTTGGCATTTTCCAGCTCAAAGTAGGTTCCCACTGAAGAAGCTTTCTTTTTGGGGTTTGGAAAGCCGGGAGGTCTGGTAAACCTGGTCCTAAAAACCATTCCCCCTTTTGGGCTCATTAAGGGATCATGATGTACCGCAGCTCCGCTCCCTTACGTCTCTAGCCAACTGCAGCTCCCGGTGGGCCCAAACCCCCCCTTCAGGTCGCCAAAGGGGATGTTAAAAACCCCCCACGTGGCCTTTAAAAGGTTCCCTGTCACTGCAAACGACGCCGACCCGCATTCTCTGAAAAAAATGCGCCTTTGTCGAGAAAGTACACTGTTGGGGGCGAATTTTTAGCCCCGAAGGGGTTCAAAAGCCCTTACTTAGGGGGCATGTTTTCCCCGTTTTAGAGAGAGTGCAAACCCCGGGGCTGACGGAGAAGGGGCCTGGCAAAGGTAGTGACGGACTCGCCAACTGGAAAGGGGGACCTGTGAACCCGCATAAGATCAATTTGAGATAAAACCATTAAATTTCGAAGTGAAGCACGAGAAACTGGCGTGCTGTTGGGTTTTAGAGGCCAGGCTCATCAAACCAAAGTCAGAGAGAGGGACTGAAGGGCGAGGGAAGCGGATCCACAGGGCCAGCCACGAAGGGTTAAAAAGGGCGGGCTTATCCCCGTCAGTTTAAGTCCCCCAAACGATATTGGCCCTCGGGTAGGCGGGCAGTATTTCCAAGATTTCCTTATTACTATCATGAATTGGGGGTGGAATGTAGACTCCCTTATAGCAAAAAGGGACATGAAAAAGAGAACAAATTTAAAACAATATACCCTTTTCGGTCATCTATTACAGCTCTCGTAAGACTGAAAATTTACCAGGGGCCCAAAAAAAAAGAGATTCCCCTGGCACAGTTTGAAAAGGCGGTGATAAGGGCCAGCCTATCCCCGGGGACCAAGTAATGGTAAATTTGTTGGGCCCCTGGGTCTCCTGGAGGCACACGATATCGCATTTTCGTGATTCAAGTATTTTTAAAAAAACCCAAAGGCCTCTTGTGCGGTCGTTTAGTCCCCCGGGTGTTCCCCGCAGTAAAGAAAAAGTATTTTCGCCATATTAACCACAAAAAAAAAGGTAAACCCGGATATTTTCTAGATCCCGCACAGGGAGTACTAGGATTTTACCCCAAACCCCCAAAATCGGAGACTGCATATTCACTAAGACATACTTTGCTAGAAAAAGGGTTGTGCAAAAACAAACCCCCAACCAACCCCCCTTTCCCACCCCACTTCGTTATCCCCAAAGACGAAGCATTGGATCCCCTAAAGCCCTAATTTAACGAATACCCAAAAAGGGTAAATTTAAATATATAGGTAAGTAAAACCCAAAACAAAGTAGAAGACAGTCGGAGTTCCCCCCAGATCCCCCGTAGCGGGAGGTACGACCAAACATCTCGTTAGGACTTAATAGTAAAAAACCCCCTCTGTAGTGAATAGATGCCATTGGGAAATTCTAGGGAAAAGGGTACCCTTTTACACCCAGGTAAAGGGGGGGGGAAAAAAAAGGGGGAAAAAAAGAAGTATTGGTTAAGAGGGGAAAACAGAGGGGAAAAAAAAAAAAGAGGGGGGGGGGGGAGGAGGGGAAAAGGGATAAGAGAGGGGGGGAGGAGGGGAAAGGGGGTAGGAGGAGGGGGGGGGGGGGGGGGGGGAAAGGGGGAAAGGGGGGTAAAAAGAGGAGGGGAGGGGGGGAGGAGGGGGGAAAAGGGGGGAAGAGGGGGGGGGGGGGGGGGAGGGGAAAGGGGATAAGAGAGGAGGGGAGGGGGGGGGGGAGGAGGGGAAAGGGGATAAGGAGGAGGGGAGGGGGGGGGGGGGGAGGGGGGAAAGGGGATAAGGAGGAGGGGAGGGGGGGGGGGGGGTGGGGAAAGGGGATAGGAGGGGGGGGGGAGACACGGAAAGGAAGTTCAAAAAAAATGAAGGCGGGAACCCCCGCTCAGCTGCCCGGCAAATCGGTGATAAAGAAATGGAACGACAAGGTACAAATTTTTCCCTTTGGAGGTAACCCAACCATGTGGGTTTGGGGGGCCCCCCAAAACTTTGGGGCGAGTTTCTAACCAGTCAAGGTTTTTGGGCGTGTTAAAGAAGTAGGTCTTGTTGTCCCATAACTTCAATCTGGGGATAAACATTGATATTTGTAGTTCCGCCCGAACTTCTGCTTTGCGGTCAGGGAAAAAGGCCTCTTCTTGGACCCCACCGAAAAATCGGGTATACCGAAATTTAGAGTTGCCAATGGATATAGGGCCAGTTCTCTAGAGAGGGGCAGGATACGTCTCTGTCCCCGTAGTTTAGAAAACTTACTATAAATTTTGCGAGGCGGGGCTCCAGGAGGGGGGGGACTCGGCGGATCCGGTGCGCTCTCTCCCCTGGAAAATGACTGAAATTTGTCTCTGCCCAAGGCGAGACCGATATTCTCCAAATAGGGGGTCCCGGGGCGGATCCCCCCGACCCCCCAGAAGACCAATGAAGGTAGGGGTTTCATCTTTCAGCCCGTTCTCCCGGGCATCCAGGTGCTGGTGCAGTTGGTAATATTCCCTCGGGTTCCCCGACCCCTCTGGACAGGGGAGCAGTTTGGTCTCAAAAGGGGGCTGACTTGTTTTCCACCTCGTTACCGCCCCGAGTCTTTGGCATCTGAGCAACAGGAGATGTCCACTTTTATTTCTTCTATTCTGGAGTCAGGGTAGTTGAAGGAATGTATGCGGGAGGTTTTAAGGTCTCTGAGCTCAAGGGTTGTATCCGAGTCCCCTTGCCCTGTTCAGCCAACCTTACAGGTAAGGGTCGTGCCAGCCTGTGAGTGTTATTGCTCGCCGAAATTTATCTAGTTTCTCCATGGTCTTGAGGCAGGTTGGTTTGGTGCCTATGGAAAAAATAATTGAGGGGTGGCACAGTTCCCCCCCAAATAAGAGATCAGGTAAAATATTTTCTAGGGTGTAGATTGCCAAAAGGGGACTCCCAACTTAAAAAGGATTGTCATTCACATTTCATACAAGGGGATTGTCGTTTCTGCAAACGACAGGTGACCCGTCAATGTTGACGCTACAGGCGCCAATGGGGTGTGAGGTGGCGCTTTTTGAATGCCTGAGGGATAAAATGTAGATCTTTCAGAGCCTGCAGGAAGTGAAGAAATCTACTGGAAAGATAATAAGAGAGTTCAGACTTTCACTTCCCCCGGATAAAACAGGGGGCGAATGGGTACAAAATGAGCACAGCAGCACTGTTGAATGGCGGGGGTTAGATACAGCCCTCATAAAAAAATTAAAAAACTCCTAATCTGCGTCGTGGGGCAGATATAGCCGGGGTGCCGCTTCAGGGCGTTGTCCGGGGCCCCCAAGTCCCGGTGTTTCCCCCTTGATGGGGTACTGAGATGGGAGCGCTCGTGATCACCCAGTGTGCAGGGGGGGGCCCGGGGTATAGTACTTCGTTTGTAGTGGGCGATTAGGCCCCCACTATCATCCCCAGGTCCCTCCCTTTCTCCCCCACTCTCACGCGGCGACTCCACCACGGATGGTGACGCGCTGAAAAGCACGGTGCCCCTGTCGAGCAGAGGCGCGCCCGCTACAAGGGGACCCCCGGGAGCAAACAGGGACGGTGTGTAGTGCAGTCCAAGCAAATTTTGCTGCTGTGGGCTCTTTCGGGGTTTTGGCGCGTACCCCAGCGCTCTACAGTGATTTTGCACCCCCGGGGGGATGGGCCCCACGCCTCCCCCCAAAGATGGCGGACCTGCTTCCCAGTATTAATCGGAGGGCCGCACGCGGCTCCACTACCGCTCGCCTCGGTCGCGCGATGCCTGCGCTCTAAATCCCGGCGCAGCCGTCCAATCCCCCTGCCCCTTCCCGCATGGGGTCCGGGGGGAAGACGCCCCGACGCGCCACGAGGTCGCAAGTGGGGTTTGCTCCCCCGCTCAGGCGGGACCCGCCAATCCTCCCTCTGCTCCGCTCAATGCCCGGCTCCCGCTCGATCGCTCTCCCCCGACTGCCGCTGTCCTCCACGCAGAAGGTATGGGTTTGAACAGGATAAAAAGGATAGGCGGTATAAAGGGGGGTAGAAGCAGGAGCTCTTGTGCGTGCGTCTTTCCCTTCAACGTGGCCCGCCCATAATAAAAATTTTTTTCCTCACCAGGCTCTTGCAGCACGGCCAGCTCCCATGATTCTGGCGGCGGGGGATGCCCAACGGGAGATCAGCGTGCATGGGGTAGTGCAGCCCTGCGTCACACCCCCCGCGACCTGTTGTATGTACAGGCGCACGGCCCCTGTAAAACATGTGAGAAGGCAGGAGGGGGAAAATCCCTCCTGCTTCCTCCCCGTCCCCCCCCCCCCCCGGGCCCGTGTGCAGCTGCGACTGATCTAGTGAGCTTGCGGGGGGGGTGAGCGGCCGCGGTGCCGCCTCCCCCCGCCTGTGGGAAAGGCCCGGTGGTGCCCGGTGTGACCAGCGTACTCTGGCCTGCGGTCATTTTAAGAAAACCCCCCTTTCCCGTGGCGGCGGGAGGTTCGCTGACTCTGCCGAGGTGGCGGGGGGGGGGGTGACCCTTATTAGCGGGAACCCCTCGCCCAAAACTGGAGAGTTGGATGTATGTTACACTAAGGGACAGGCGCGGAAATAGAGGTCCAAAAACTTGTTGTGGTTTCCCAGCAAGGGGGGATAATCTAGTGAAAGGGTTTTCTTTACGAAGCTAAGAAAAAAATTAAAAATTTCCAGTAAAAATGAGCTAACCTTTATTGATATACAGTCATATGAAAAAGTTTGGGCACCCTATTAATCTTAATCATTTTTAGTTCTAAATATTTGGGTGTTTACAACAGCCATTTCAATTTGATATATCTAATAACTGATGGACACAGTAATATTTCCAGATTGAAATGAGGTTTATTGTACTAACACAAAACGTGCAATATGCATTAAACCAAAATTTGACCGGTGCAAAAGTATGGGCACCCAACAGCAAAGTGACCTTAATATTTAGTAGATCCTCCTTTTGCAAAAATAACAGCCTCTAGTCGCTTCCTGTAGCTTTTAATCAGTTCCTGGATCCTGGATGAAGGTATTTTTGACCATTCCTCTTTACAAAACAATTCAAGTTCAGTTAAGTTTGATGGTCGCCGAGCATGGACAGCCCCTTCAAAGTATCCCACAGATGTTCAATGATATTCAGGTCTGGGGACTGGGATGGCCATTCCAGAACATTGTAATTGTTTCTCTGCATGAATACCTGAGTAGATTTGGAGCTGTGTTTGGGATCATTGTCTTGCTGAAATATCCATCCCCGGCGTAACTTCAAATTCATCACTGATTCTTGTACATTATTCTGAAGAATCTGCTGATACTGAGTTGAATCCATGTGACCCTCAACTTTAACAAGATTCCCGGTGCCGGCATTGGCCACACAGCCCCAAAGCATGATGGAACCTCCACCAAATGTTACAGTGGGTAGCAAGTGTTTTTCTTGGAATGCTGTGTTTTTGGGACGTCATGCATAACGCCTTTTTGTATGACCAAAAAACTCAATATTTGTTTCATCAGTCCACAGGACCTTCCCTCCAAAATGAAGCTGGCTTGCCCAAATGTGCTTTTGCATACCTCAGATGACTGTTTGTGGCGTGCTTTCAGAAACGGCTTCTTTCGCATCACTCTCCCATACAGCTTCTCCTTGTGCAAAGTGTGCTGTATTGTTGACCGATGCACAGTGACACCATCTGCAGCAAGATGATGCTGCAGCTCTTTGGAGGTGGTCTGTGGATTGTCCTTGACTGTTCTCACCATTCTTCTTCTCTGCCTTTCTGATATTTTTCTTGGCCTGCCACTTCTGGGGCTTAACAAGAACTGTCCCTGTGGTCTTCCATTTCCTTACTATGTTCTTCACAGTGGAAACTGACAGGTTAAATCTCTGAGACAACTTTTTGTAACCTTCCCCTGTACAACTATGTTGAACAATCTTTGTTTTCAGATTTATTTGAGAGTTGTTTTGAGGAGCCCATGATGCCCCTCTTCACAGGAGTAAAATAGGAGAACAACTTGCAATTGGCCACCTTAAATACCTTTTCTCATCATTGGATACACCTGGCTATGAAGTTCAAAGCTCAGTGAGGTTAAAAAACCAATGTTGTGCTTCAGAAAGTCAGTAAAAAGTAGTTAGGAGAATTCAAATCAATAAAATGATAAAGGTACCCACATTTTTACACCAGTCAAAATTTGGTTTAATGCATATTGCACATTTTGTGTTAGTACAATAAACCTCATTTCAATCTGGAAATATTACTGTGTCCATCAGTTATTAGATATATCAAATTGAAATGGCTGTTACAAACACCCAAATATTTAGAACTAATAATGATTAAGATTAATAGGGGTGCCCAAACTTTTTCATATGACTGTACATTAAAAAACATTCCTTATGTATACAGTGACCATTTGGCACAACTATGCCAGACAACCAAACCTATAATCACCTCCGATCAATGACGTACCTCATCCATATAGCATTACTGTTGAGGTGTAAGGGTATAAGGTCCCTAAAACACCAATTCCACAGGTACAGGGATGCCCCGTTATCCGGTGGGGTTACGTTCCAGAATAGTGTGATGGATAACCAAACGATGGATACGTTGTCAATGTACAGCAATAAAGGTTAGCTCATTTTTACTGGAAACTCTACATTTTTTCTGTGAGCTGCTTAAGTGGTTCTTAGTGGACTATCTTTGTCTGTGAGCCTTGAAGAATATCATTGTGACTTATCAGCAGTGTGCACAGTGCAGGTTGAACAGTTCAACTTTGCAAGATATGGTTTTTCCTTATTAGCTGATAAGACACATTCAAAGGTCTAATGTCTTGTATTCTTCAAGAAAAAAGTTTGAAAGATTTTATTTTTTTTTTTAAAGAAAAGTTTAATGAGAGTCATCGTCATACAGCTATCAAGCTATGTGTGAGAGATAACTATAATACACCGATTGTAGAATCGGCGGGGGTCACCACACACATGAGGTTTTCGACAGGATCCTGGGACAACAGACATGAGACTTTTGTTGGTTTGAAGAGAGATTTCCATCAGGACAACTCCTGTCCATGTAACACGTCCCCTATAAGGGTCTGTAAGGGGATGTTCACACAGTGTTGTTTTAGATGCGTGTTTGGATCCGTCTTTTAGACCCAAACACGCATCTAACAATGAGCAGTTTGATTTATATTGCTTTCAATGTAAAACGCGCATCGGCGTTCAGACGCGTGATCACCGATGTGTGTTGCTGATGCGTCTTTTGGATCCGTTCAAAGAATTGTCATGTCAGTTCTTGATCTGAAAGGGGTTGTCTCACTACAAGGATTGCTGCTTTTTATGTTAAAGATCTTGCAAAAACAAGTCACTTTGCGATATGTGTCCATTAACAGTGTCCTACCTATTCCTAGATATCCCTTTTTTGTATGGGCTGCATCAGCTCCTCAGGTCGCTATAGCTACAGACCTGTTCAATCTCTCCTGATAGGCTGCCAGCACTGGTTGCTATAGACACAGACCAGTTCAATCTCACATGATAGGCTGCCAGCACTGGTTGCTATAGCTACAGACCTGTTTGATCTCTCCTGATAGGCTGCCAGCACTTGTTGCTATCACTACAGACCTGTTTGATCTCTCCTGATAGGCTGCCAGCACTGGTTGCTATAGCTACAGACCAGTTCAATCTCACATGATAGGCTGCCAGCACTGGTTGCTATAGACACAGACCAGTTCAATCTCACATGATAGGCTGCCAGCACTGGTTGCTATTGCTACAGACCTGACTTCTACTGCAGCCTAGTGGAAGCCAGTGAACACGCCCCTGAATTCAAAATGTAACCAAGAAAACAGGACTGAGGTGAGATGAATCAATGTAGTGAGACAACCCCTATAAAGACACAGCAGACGCTCCATTTAAAATTATAGGGTTCATCCTGCTGCAGCCAAAACGCATCCAAACACGCACCTGTTGGATGCATCTTGGATCCAATTGATGCTGCGTTTTTGGATGCGATTTTTGGATCCAAAACTGATCCAAAAAAACGCCGTGTGAACAAGCCCTTAGTCAGGTTTTCACGCTTGCCCATATTTCCTGTTTGCAGCACATCAACTCCGAAAAAATGATGCACTAAATTGGCACTATTTGTCACATTAAAAAATGTATATAACCGCACATTTCCCAGGAAGGTCATAGAAGAGCTCCCTCCAGTGATGATGTCTGATCTCTGGGGTAAATAATTCTAACAATTATAATGGGGATAATTTAGTTTTTGTATTTTACCATGTTTGTAAATATGTCTAGGAAAAATTGGGGCAGATCTACCAGGGCAATTGTTTCTGAATTCTGGTGTACACTCCTCCCGTTCACTATACCTGGTGCACATCTGCGCTTGGCTTTGCTGTTTTATACTGAGTAAAATAGAAAAGATTGGTCGTCCTTGGATTTCAATGAAAATTTTATGCTTTCAGTTTGCTTGCTTTGCTCTCTTCTGTCAGATTTCCATTTTTTTTTGTTATGGAACATATGGCATAGCATGCTGCACTATTGTTTCCATTTAAAAAATGCATTTTATTTAAATATATATTTTTTTTACTTCAAAGTCAATGGAAGGCTGATACAGAATGGATGGGTATCCGTTTGCATCCGCTTTTACGTCTATTAAACGGATCTGCTCTCTGGGCATGTGCAGACAAATTTCTGACTTTTTAAAAAAAAAAAAAAAATTTAAAGGATCCATTTCTAGCAAAAATAAATTGATTCAACGGAAAAAAAAAATATTTTTTTTAACAGATCAGTTAAAGGAGTTTTGCCACAAAGTAAAATTTGAGGTGGGAAGCTTGGAAATGAAATAATAAACATTTTCCCCATTCTTCATTATTACAAATTCTGCACCATTTTTGTCTTAGCTGCTCCTTTAGTGATTCATTGTTTACAGCTCGTCTCTAGGGGATACGACCAGGGCTGAGAGCTTCTCAGTCCTGGTCGCACATGCTCATACATCACCTCTCCTCTCAGGCAGCTACTGAATGTTCAAACCCCAGGTGCTGTCACTACCCCTGTTCTCTGTGCTCCTTAGTAATTAGTCAAATAGTGCAAATAAATAAAAAAAAAAAAAGAAACCTCAATGAAGTTTGTGCATTGATAAAGAGGAAAAAAATCCACAAGTTTGGTTCCTGCAGGGATTTGAACCTAGGGCCCTTATGCTGCGAGGCAAAAACTTAATCTCTGAGCTACATTGTAGCTACTTACAGCTCTATACATAGACAGACCTTTCTTTGACTAGAAAGAGGAAAGGCCTGGTGATGTCATCCTGCTGGGTAACATGATATGCAATTCAAACAAATCACACACGCCCCCTTCTGAGCACACAGAGCTGAAGAGCTGGATGCAGGAGGTATGAGAAGAGATCATGGCAAAACTCCTTTAAAGGGGTTGTCTCACTACATTGATTCATCTCACCTCAGTCCTGTTTTCTTGGTTTCATTTTGAATTCAGGGGCGTGTTCACAGGCTTCCACTAGGCTGCAGTAGAAGCCAGGTCTGTAGCTATAGCAACCAGTGCTGGCAGCCTATCAGGAGAGATTGAACAGGTCTGTAGCTATAGTGACCTGAGGAGCTGATGCAGCCCATACAAGAGGAGATATCTAGGAATAGGGAGGACACTTTTAATGGACACATATTGCAAAGTCACTTGTTTTTGCGAGATTTTTAACATAAAAAGCAGCAATCCCTGTAGTGAGACAACCCCTTTAAGAAAACAGAAGATTGCACTTCCATTTGCATCAGTTAATGTCCATTTTTTGGCTGTTGATCTGTTCCATTCATTTTGACCGATAAGCCGAATGCAGAAGTGAACCCGGCCTTAGACCATTTTTAGTGCTGCATATTTTGTAACACCTGTCCAGGGTGAGCGCTGCTATCACCTTGTGTATCATTAACCTCTGTATATCACATAATCTTATATTATGGTTTTGTTCTATGACTTGTATAATTTCAGGCTGGTAACAACGCTGTCCTGGGAAGAACTATTTGGGGCGTCCTGGGCATTGGATCATTTGGTTTTGAGCTAAAGGAAGTCCCTGAAGGTCAACACATAGTCACCACTACCAGGTCCCACAGCAGCAAGCTGGTGAACGACTGCATTGCTGCCATCAACCCCGATAAAGTAGTGCGCGTAGGAGGTGCCGGAAACAAGGTGATGATTGTCTTGGAAAATATAAGACTTGCTTAAAGGGATTGTCCCATGAAGAGCTCCCTTTCCATATGGAGGTCATGATAGGGGTCCCCTGCACTGGAGCCCTCTCTGTGAGACAGAGACATTAACCCCTTAAGCCGAACGCCTGAAAAGTATTTAATGACCAGAATTTTTTTTTCGTTTTTGCCTCCTTGTGTTTCAACAGTTGTAACTTTATTTTTCCAATGACGCAGTTGTATGAGGTCACGTTTTATTCGAGACGAGTTGTACTTTATGGGGAAATAGTTTAAATTCACTTATAAATAATAGTAGATTTTGTTTCCATTTTTTTTATTATTACACCATTCACATGTCACACTTAATAACTTGTTAGAGTAATTCTACAGGTTATTACAGTCGTGTGGATACCTAATATGTGTAGGGGTTTTTTTGTGTGTGTAATGTAGGCACAATTATTTTTTTATTAAATATTTATTTGTATTTAATTTTTTATTTATTTTACACTTTTTATGTTTTTTGTTTATTTACTTTTTTAAATCCCATGAAGGGAAAACTGTTTTTTTTTTTTTTACATTTAGTAATGTATTAGCATATTCATATATGCTAATACATTATAATATGTGTCAATTTGACACAGGCAGTGATCAGGACAGCTCACAGTCTGCCCTGATCACTGACTTGTTACACAGATAGCCCTTGGGCTACTCTAGGTCCCCAGGACTGACTGTGCAGCCATTCCCCGGGCTCTGTCGGGTCACCGGGTGTTACGATCACCCGACAGAGCAGGGAAACCCTTTAATTGCGTTGCGGTGACGAACTGCGGCAATCAAAGGGTGAAAGCATGGGGAGCGGAGGTTTTCCCCGGTGCTCGCAGGAGCTGCGCTCGGATTAGGGTAGTGTAGTACAGCCCCGATCTCAACGCTGCTGCAGCGCCCGGAGGCGCAAACTCCGATGTCTGCATCGTCGCCAAAAGATGGTGGACGGTCATTAAGGAGTTAAAAGGGTTGTCCCATCTCGCTCACTGATGGTATATCGGGATCATTTGCCATCATTGTGAGATAGGTGCAGGCCCCAAAATCAGCTCTTTTTAGAATGGAGACGTGGCTTACTTGTGTGGTTATACTCATTAATTTCAGTCGGAGTTCCGAGAGTGGCCGCAGCCACTTTTCCATCCAGAAACAGGAAAGCACAAGTATAGGACAAAGAATATAGTATAAAAGAGAACACAAAACCAGAATCTTGGCCGCCGCAGCTGTGCAAGAGGAGGAGGCGGCAAGTAGTGTATTCACCACCCAGAGGAAGAGCACTCAGGAAAATTAAAATGTATGCAAAACCTAATGAAGGATCTGCTCAGGCTGGGTTCACACATTGCGTTTCTTAAACGCATCAGAAATGCATGCGTTATGCAAAATATATATGTTTGGGTTTTATTTTTTTTATTTTTTTTTAATGAACCTAAATTTGTTAAATGTGAATAACTTTTATTCCAAAAAGTGCGTTCACTTTTGGTAAGAAGTGCAACAAAACACAACATATTACCCAACCGCAAGGAAAACTGAGGTCTTCCAAACCAGTAACCTTTCTAATGGAGGCTGGGTGTCAGATTGTAAAGAGGTTGTCTCCTCTCACACATTAATAGCATATCAGCGTTAACTGTATGTGGGCAGGTCACCGGTACTTTCAATGTTGCTTTTAAGATTTGCCCTGCTATTTACTCAGAAATTCAGCATCAAATTATATAACTCTATATATCACAGAGCTCAGCTTCTCTCCCTCTACCATATAACCCTATATATCACAGAGCTCAGCTTCTCTCCTCTATCTATACCCTTAATGTGCCAGAGGTAGCTTATTCCCTCTATCTATAACCAGAATTCAGAGCTCAACCTTATATATAACCTATATATCACAGAGCTCAGCTTCTCCTCTATCATATAATCTATATATCACAGAGCTCAGCTTCCCTCCTCTATCATATAAACCCTAATATCACAGAGCTCAGCTCTTCTCCCTCTACCATATAACCCTATATATCACAGAGCTCAGCTCTCTCTCTATATATACCCTATATATCACAGAGCTCAGCTCCTCTCCCTCTATCATATAACCCTATATTTCACAGAGCTCGCTCCTCTCCTCTATCATATAACCCTATGTATCAGAGAAAGCTTCAGAGAAATCTTCAGAGAAAACATAGAGAAAACTTCAGCCCGCAGTCCCCACCACCCTCCTCTACCCTTGCAAACTGCTCTTCCCCCTTAACTTGCTTCCCCACGGTCACTCATGACAAGCTCTCCTCTCTACTGTCCAAATCCAACCTCACTACCTGTAGTCTTGACCCACTGCCATCCCACCTCATCCCAGACCTCAGTGCTTCTATCATCCCAGCCCTCACCCATCTCTTCAACCTATCAATAACCTCTGGCATCTTCCCTTCCGCCTTTAAACATGCTACTATCACTCCAATCCTAAAAAAACCAACCATTGACCCCTCTTCTCTGTCCAACTATCGTCCCATCTCACTGCTCCCTTTTGCTTCCAAACTCCTCGAGCAGCACGTCTATCTTCAGCTGTCCTCCCACCTCTCCTCCAACTCTCTTCTTGACCCACTACAATCTGGTTTTCGACCCCACCACTCTACCGAAACCGCCCTAACCAAGGTCACCAATGACCTATTAACTGCTAAAGCCTCATGCCACTACTCTGTGCTCCTCCTCTTAGACCTGTCCTCTGCCTTTGACACTGTCGACCATTCCCTCCTGCTACAAATCCTCTCCTCCCTCGGCATCACGGTCTTGGCTCTTTCCTGGATCTCCTCGTACCTCACTGATCGGACCTTCAGCGTCTCTCATTCTCGCTCCCCCGGCCTCTCTCAGTCGGTGTCCCCCAAGGGTCAGTCCTGGGCCCACTACTCTTCTCTATCTACACCCTTGGCCTCGGTCAGCTCATAGCCTCACACGGCTTTTATTACCACCTCTATGCTGATGATACCCAACTCTACATCTCCGGCCCAGATATCGCTTCTCTACTCTCCCGGATCCCTGACTGTCTGTCCTCCATTTCCTCCTTCTTCTCCTCACGTCTCCTGAAGCTAAACGTGGAGAAAACAGAACTCGTCATTTTTCCCACCATCCAACTCTACCTACTCTGCCCTGATCTCTCTATTACAGTCAACGGCTCTACACTCTCACCGGTCCCGCAAGTCCGCTGCCTTGGGGTAATCCTAGACTCCGCTCTATCTTTCAAACCGCACATCCAAACCCTCGCCTCTGCCTGCCGCCTCCACCTGAAAAACATCTCTCGTATCCGCTCATTCCTCAACTATGACACTACAAAAATGCTGGTCCATGCCCTTGTCATCTCTCGCCTAGACTACTGCAACATCCTTCTCTGTGGCCTCCCAGCTAGCACCCTCGCTCCCCTCCAATCCATCCTTAACTCTGCTGCCCGTCTTATCCACCTCTCTCCTCGCTACTCCTCTGCCTCTCCCCTCTGCCAATCCCTTCACTGGCTACCCATTGCCCAGCGAATTCATTTCAAGCTACTAACCATGACCTACAAGGCTCTCCATGACCTCTCCCCTCCATACATCTCTGCCCTAATTTCCAAATATCTCCCCTCACGCACTCTCCGCTTCTCACAGGACCTTCTCCTCTGCTCCTCTCACAACCGTCTCCAGGACTTCTCCCGTGCTTCACCCACACTCTGGAACTTACTGCAAACTTTCATCAGCTTCAAAAGCAACCTGAAAACCCATTTCTTCAGGCTTGCCTAAAACCTTCACTAACCTTGTCACGACTTCCTCAACAGACATGTCTGCCCCTCACCTCCTGTCTCTTTCCCCCTCCTTGTAGATTGTAAGCCCTCGCGGGTAGGGTCCTTTCTCCCTCTGTCGGGCCAATTGTTATTATCACTTATCACTGTACTCGTTTGACTTATGTAATGTATGTAACCCCCTCGAAGGTACAGCGCCCTGGTATCAATGGCGCTTTAAAAATATAATATTAAATTTATTATATACAGAGCTCAGCTCCTCTCCTCTATCATATAACCCTATATACCCCAGAGGTCAGCTCCTCTATCATATAACCCTATATATCACAGAGCTCCTCTCCTCTATCATATAACCCTATATAACAGTTGCTTGTGCAAATTCTTAACTCTTGCTCTCAAAGACAAAAGATAAGGGAAAAGGGGAGACAAAAAAAAAAGCGCAAATCTAGTGTAGTACTTTAGAATCCTCAGATTAAAAAATCAAATTCCAAACTGCTCACCTGAGCCGGTTGTACTATATAATGGTACAACACATTGATAAGATTTCATATATTCACCATCCAGCTGCTGGCACCACTTCTCGAACACTTCTTTCCCCGGACAAAGGGATCAAAAGGAATTTATATAGTTTCAATGGTTGGTAAACACTTCACCCAGTATGGGGCTCTATAGTGCTAGGATGTGATGATCTTTACACCAGAATGATCATATATCTCAAATATGTTAAAAACATATTTAATAAAACAATAATATAAAAATAAATTACAACAAAATATAACAAATGTGGCCACTTTCTAGGCGTTTCGCATGCTATCTCTCATGCTTCATCAGGAATGAAGCATAAAATATAGCATGCGAAACGCGAGAAAAGGGGGCCACTTTTGATATACATCACCGGCCACTTTATTAGGTACACCCATGCTAGTAACGGGTTGGACCCCCTTTTGCCTTCAGAACTGCCTAAATTTTCTTCGTGGCATAGATTCAACAAGGTGTTGCAACGTGCTCAATTGGTACCAAAGGGGGCCCCAAAAGAGTGCCAAGAAAATATTCCCCACACCATGACACCACCACCACCAGCCTGAACCGTGATAAAAGGGGGGATGGATCCATGCTTTCATTTTTGTTGACGCCAAATTCTGACCCTACCATCCGAATGTCGCAGCAAAAATTTAGAGACTATCAGACCAGGCAACGTTTTTTCCAATCTTCTACTGTCCAAATTTTCGATGAGCTTGGGCAAATTGGAGCCTCAGTTTCCTGTTCTTAGCTAAAAGGAGTGGCACCCGGTGTGGTCTTTCTGTGCTGTAGCCCATCTGCCTCAAAGTTCCCCGTACTGTGCGTTCAGAGATGCTCTTCTGCCTACCTTGGTTGTAACGGGTGGCTATTTGGTCACTGTTGCCTTTCTATCAGCTCGAACCAGTCTCCCCAAATTCTCCTTTGACCTCTGGCATCAACAAGGCATTTCCCCCACAGGACTGCCGCTCCTGGATGTTTTTTCTTTTCGGACCATTCTCTGTAAACCCTAGAGAGGGTTTGTCGTGAAAATCCCGGAGAGCAGCAGATTCTGAAATACTCAGACCAGCCCTTCTGGCCCCAACAACCATGCCACGTTCAAAAGGCACTCAAATCGCCTTTCTTCCCCAACTGATGCTGGGTTTTTGAACTGCGGGAGATTGTCTTGACCATGTCTACATGCCTAAATGCACTGAGTTGCGCCATGTGTTGGGCTGATTAGAAATTAAGTGTTAACGAGCATTTGGACAGGTGTACCTAATAAAGTGGCCGGTGAGTGTATTTTGTTGTAATCTTTTTTTATATTATTTTTTTATTAAATATGTTTTTAACATATTTGAGATACATGATCATTCTGTGTTAAAGATCATCACATCCTAGCGCTATAGAGCCCCATACTGGGTGAAGTGTATACCACCCATTAAAATGATATAACCCTATATATCACAGAGCTCAGCTTCCCTCCCTCTAATACAACCCGTTTGCAGATAGAGCAGCATAAACCACCTATCTACAGCCAGTACTTACACTAATTCATTTTGTCTCACATTTCTGGGCAAATGTCGAATCTGCAGGCAAGTTAGAAAGTCTGCCATATTTTAGCTTAAATCGGTAGATTTGCCATTCAGTTCGGCCAATTCTGCTGGAGCCACATAAGTCAATGGCTTTACTTAGCTTTCCCAGAAAAATATATAACTAAGGAAAGCTGTAGAGAATTTGGATTTGCCGGGGATATCCATATCCGTGTACAATGAATCTATTCTGTATTTCAGATCATTCAGCTGATTGAAGGTCAGGCTTCCGCCTATGTGTTTGCCAGTCCTGGTTGCAAAAAGTGGGACACGTGCGCTCCTGAGGCGATCCTGCACGCAGTGGGAGGTAAGTCACTGGTGATGTCAGGGATTGGCCCTTAACCTTATGGTGGCATCTTCTGCTCCTTACCATCTCCTGCTGAGGAGCAATGTCCTGTAGGTCACATATCATCTACTCTTGTGCATGGTACCTGTTGGAAAATGGATGCCCACTTCCAAAACTATCAATCAAAAGAAGGTAAAGGTGGTTCCACTAATAACAAAAGCTGTAACACAAGTCAGATACATTATATGGAGCACGTCCATTGGGGGCTTCCTTCTATGTTTCGGTTGATCGGACATCAAGTAAAAAAGTGTAAAAAAGTGACGTAAACCATGATGAAGATCCCAATGCAAATGCGAACAGAGTCCTAAACTGGATCAGAAAGATTTTTATATACTGAAAATGAATGCGTTCATATATAATGGAAAATTCTGCAACTTTATAATCTACTTTTGTGTTTCAATGCTTAAAGACCTCTGCTTGCTGTCACTGAATGTTGATAATCTGAATACCTCACAGGTGCAAGAGATTCAGAAGGGCAGATTTATCTATATTGTCTAAGGTTATGTTCACACGTTTTTCAGATGTGAAAAAAAACCAGATCCAAACCAGATCCAAAAAACCTATCTAATAATGTGCAGTTTGATTTATATTGGTTTCAATGTAAAACACGCATCTTCTCTCAGACGAGAGATCGCTGCTGTGTGTTTACTTGCGTCTTTTCAATGCGCTTTTTGGATCCATTTTAAGAATTGACATTTCATTTCTGCTTGCGTTTTACGCAAGTGAAATCCCCATAGGAAACAATGGAGTGCGCTTTTGGAGCCCGAAAAACAGATCCAAAAGCGCAACATACTTTTGGGTATGTTTTGGATGCGCTTTTGATACGAAAAGTGCACCGAAAAACGCATTGGATTAAAATTTTAAGTGTAATACACTATATCGGCCCCTAGAGGTCTCTCTCATTTGATGTAGAAGAACTGTTTGATTTTACATGTGTTTCAGAGGATGCCTAATAGAGGGCGTTATAATAGTATTTTACATGTGTTTAATCTTATAAATCACTTTTTAGGTGTATTGAATTATATAAAAGCAGTTTTTTAGTATAGAATGGTTGTTTATAGAAATTATAGAAGTTTTTAATAATAAATTTATTAATGCTCTTGATAAATAGTTTATTATAGAATGTTGAGTGGTTTCAGTATAATACTAAAACCACTAAACATTCTATAATAAACTATTTAAGAACGTCCCGCTGTCTCCCATAGACTCTATAGTAAGAATGTCCCGCTGTCTCCCATAGACTCTATAGTAAGAACGTCCCGCTGTCTCCCATAGACTCTATAGTGAGAACGTCCCGCTGTCTCCCATAGACTCTATAGTAAGAACGTCCCGCTGTCTCCCATAGACTCTATAGTAAGAACGTCCCGCTGTCTCCCATAGACTCTATAGTAAGAACGTCCCGCTGTCTCCCATAGACTCTATAGTAAGAACGTCCTGCTGTCTCCCATAGACTCTATAGTAAGAACGTCCCGCTGTCTCCCATAGACTCTATAGTAAGAACGTCCCGCTGTCTCCCATAGACTCTATAGTAAGAACGTCCCGCTGTCTCCCATAGACTCTATAGTAAGAACGTCCCGCTGTCTCCCATAGACTCTATAGTAAGAACGTCCCGCTGTCTCCCATAGACTCTATAGTAAGAACGTCCCGCTGTCTCCCATAGACTCTATAGTAAGAACGTTCCCGCTGTCTCCCATAGACTCTATAGTAAGAACGTCCCGCTGTCTCCCATAGACTCTATAGTAAGAACGTCCCGCTGTCTCCCATAGACTCTATAGTAAGAACGTCCCGCTGTCTCCCATAGACTCTATAGTAAGAACGTCCCGCTGCCTCCCATAGACTCTATAGTAAGAACGTCCCGCTGTCTCCCATAGACTCTATAGTAAGAACGTCCCGCTGTCTCCCATAGACTCTATAGTAAGAACGTCCCATAGACTCTATAGTAAGAACATCCCGCTGTCTCCCATAGACTCTATAGTAAGAACGTCCCGCTGTCTCCCATAGACTCTATAGTAAGAACGTCCCGCTGTCTGCCATAGACTCTATTAGTAAACACGTCCCTGCTGTCTGCCATAGACTCTATAGTAAAGAACGTCCTGCTGTCTCCATAGACTCTATAGTAAGAAAGTCCTGTTGTCTGCCATAGACTCTATAGTAAGAATCCGCTTCTCCCATAGACTCTATGTAAGAAGTCCCGCTGTCTCCCATAGACTCTATAGTAAGAACGTCCCGCTGTCTCCCATTAGACTCTTATAGTAAGAACGTCCCGCTGTCTCCCATAGACTCTATTAGTAAGAACGTCCCGCTGTCTCCCATAGACTCTATAGTAAGAACGTTCGCTGTCTCGTCTTTTTTTCTATGTTATTTTTTTTCTGCTACTTTTGTAACATGTTGCAAAAAACGGCAGAGCCAGGCAGAAAATTTGATGCTCGAGTCTATGGAAAGTGGTGGACGATTTTTAGCGCGTTTTCGCAGTGTTTTTTTGCAGCGATTGTTCAATGAAAACCCACCCAGGGGATTAGTACCACCTAGAGTGGGTGTTACCACAGGTTATACCTTATCAATTCTGCATATAAGTGTCCGATGTGTCCTCGTTCGTACTGTTCTTAATAAAGTGATCATGCTTTCGTCACTAACGATTTTTGCGCAATTCACAATTTTTTCACTATTAAAGTTTACTCGCTTCTGACACTAAAGATGGGGTTTTTTTGGTTTCTGACGATAAAAATACGTTTGTTTTTTTTTTTTTTTTACAGATTTTGATGCTAATAAAGTTATCTCGCTTTTGCCACTAAAAATCCGCTGTTTTTACAGATTTTGGAGATAAATTTATTAGCGCCAAAAACTGTAGAAAGACGGATTTTTAACAGCGAAAGCGAGATAACATTAGTAGTGCCAAAATCTGTAAAAAAAAAAAAAAAAAAAAAAAAAAAAGGTATTTTTAGCGACAAAAGCGAGATAACTTTAATAGTATCAAAATCCGTAAAAGAGTTTTTTGTAGCACCAAAATCCGTAATAAAACGTATTTTAGCGCCAAAATCAGTAAAAAAGCGACTTTAGGGCCAAAATCCGTAAAATAAAACGTATTTTTGGTGACAAAAGCAACACAACATTATTAGCGCCTAAATCCGTAAAACGACTACAAGATTCCATATAAATGCATTAGTGTGCTTTCCATCCCCTTTTGTAGGGCACAGTTACATCCAATGGCTTAATTTATGCAGACATTAAAAAACAGACTTGAAGACAAGCAAAAAAGGTGGCAAAAATCGGCCGTTTTTTCAGCAGCTTCTGACAGGCAGTGAACAAAAAACTTAATTTTATGAACTTTTTAATATTTGGTTTTCAGGTTGTTTTTTGTTCTCTGCAGGTGTAGACAGAGCCTTAAAGTTTGTCAGTAAGAAGCGTAAACAAGCTTCTGTGCTGCTGATAAGACACAGCAGGGAGTGACCTCACTATCCCAAACTGGGTTGCTAGAGCAGAGAGAGGTGGTGGTTAGCCTAGGGAAGATTGTGTACACAATCAAGAAGTAAGGGCATGTTCACATGGAGGGTTGACTCCATATTGAGCTACGTTTTTAGATGTGTGTTTAGATCCACATTTCAGACCCTAAATGGACCCAAACACTAACAATGTGCAATGTGACTTACATTGATTTCAATGTAAAGCACACATCACCATACAGACAAGTGATTGCCGATGCACGTTGTGTCTTTCAGATCCGTTTAGAGATTTGACATGTCCGTTCTTGATCCGTTTGACGCAGCAGACGCCCTTTTAAAACTATAGGGTGCGATCTTGCTGCAGCCATAATGCATCCAAACATGCACCTGTGTGTTGGATGCGATTTGGTTGCGATTTTCGGATCCAAAATGCATCCAAAAACGGATCCATTACAGCGTGTGAACATATCCTACCTCTGAAAGGAAGTCAAATCAGAAGAGCAATGTATTTGGTAATAGTCTGTATATACTTGTGGTGAGAATAACCTTTTAATCCTTCTCTTTTCCAGGTAAGCTCACCGATATTCATGGCAACACATTTGAATACCACAAAGATGTGCAGCACATGAACTCTGCCGGGGTCCTGGCAGCTCTGCGCAATTATAACTACTACGCCTCCAGGGTTCCCGAATCTGTCAAACAAGCGCTCGTGCCCAAAATGTGAAATGTGCTTCTCTAGGTATAGAGGCATCACAGCTGCTCAGGTGATGCATCATGTACGAGTGGTGCTGCATTTCAGGTTAAAGCATATACCCTAGGTTCAAGTCTGTGGCTCTCCAAAATATGCCCAGACAGACTGGAGACCACTGCCCTGGGTGGACTTGAGCACTTTGGAGAGCACCAGGGCGCAAATCACTGCTCTAGGGTGTAAGTCTCTAATGCCCAGAAGAAATCACAAAAATAATTGTTTTTAATCAGTCCCATCACAGCAGGACAGGGTTACATTTTTGTACACAGTTTTATGTGACTTTTTTCGGTTGGACCAATCAATAAAAATCTAATAAGCAGGTTGCCTTCTGGTTTTTTTTTGTGTTGTGATGTATAAACGTTAAGCTCTTACCGACACAGGACGTATGGGTAGATCCTAGTGTCGGTAAGGTTCTATGTAGCGGGATTACTCAGTAAATGTAAGAGGCTAATAGCAGGGAACAGAGCAGGCTCTGTTTCCTGCTGTTTAACCCTTTAGACGCTGATAAGCTAACATGGTAGCTGGCAACCTTGTGAAGACTTCCATCACCGCCATGTTTTTATGGAAAGCTGTAACCCACTGTCTGTGGGCAGGGTAAGCAGGACTCACTTTTTACTCAGAAATCATATAACCCTATATACCAAAGAGCTCATCTTCTCTATATTTGTCATATGACCCTATATATCACAGAGCTCATCTTCTCTCCTCTATCATATAACCCTATATATCACAGAGCTCAGCTTCTCTCCTCTATCATATAATCTTGTATATCACAGAGCTCAGCTTCTTCCCTCTATCATAAAACCCTACTATATCACAGAGCTCAGCTCCTCTCCCTCTATCGTAAACCCTATATATCACAGAGCTCAGCTTCTCTCCCTCTATCATATAACCCTATATATCACAGAGCTCAGCTTCTCTCCCTCTATCATATAACCCTATATATCACAGAGCTCAGCTTCTCTCCCTCTATCATATAACCCTATATATCACAGAGCTCAGCTTCTCTCCTCTATCATATAACCCTATATATCACAGAGCTCAGCTTCTCTCCCCCTATCATATAACCCTATACACTATCGTTAAAAAGTTTGTGGTCACCCAGACAATTTTGGGCGACATGTATGAATCCCGCCGAGTCGGAGCGCATGTTTCTGCTAGTTTTCCGGCGGAATTTGCGCCATATGTATGTCGGCGCCAAGGTGCGCTCATACATGCGGTGTAAAGTCCGCCGCGCCTCGCCAGTGTGTGAGGCGCAGTGCAGGGACTTAGGCACTGTGCGGGGCGCGCCTCATATTCGCCGTCCGAGGAGGTGTGCTCATACATGCGGGGAAAAGTCCACCGCGCCTCGCCAGTGTGTGGGGAGCAGTGCAGGACTTAGGCGCTGTGCGGGACTGCGCCGAACATGTATTCCGACTCGAGCCAGGCTGGAAAACAGCGAGAAATCATTAAGGATGTCCGTGCGGAGTATGAATAAAAAAATTCTCTGAATAAAACATTCTCTGAAAAAGAGCTCAAACCTCCAAAAATACTACCTAAATAAAATCACTTTCCAAAAATCTAGAACGGCGCAATATCAGGAATTTGGATATTGAAAATTGCCGGGAAATACAGTAATTCAAATTCTGTAAGCTATTCTCATTGGTCGGCATAAACCAGCCAATCAGAATAGGAGCGACAGTGAACCATTAAAACCTATGGAGAAGTATTGACCAATCCAATTCAAAGGCGGGACAGTTCAAAATACAGTAAAAATGCAGAAAAGAGCTAATTGGTTGCGCTAGCGGGGGCTTGGCTATCCCAGCCAATCAGAGCGTGAGCTACTTCTCCCATTGTAGTCTATGGAGAGATCAGCGCAATGCAATCTCGGCGCTTAGCGCCGTGCAGCATGGAGTATGATAATAAAAATCATTTTTATTAAGTGTCAAATATTCTCAGAAAAAGCGCTGAAACGTTCTATAAACATAAATCAATTAAATCCCGAACAACGCGTTTGTCGCCGAGACCGGCGCTACATAGGGAATTGCAATAGAGAAAATTGCCGGGAAATACAGTAATTCAAATTGTTTAAGCTCTTCTGATTGGTCGGCATAAACCAGCCAATCAGAATAGGCGCGACAGTGGCCCATCCTAACCTATGGAGGAGTATTGACCAATCAGAATAGGAGCGACAGGGACACATTATAACCTATGGAGAAATATTGACCAATCATATTCAAAGGCGGGACAGTTCAAAATGCAGAAAAGAGCTGATTGGTTGAGCTAGCGGGGTCTTGGCTATCCCGGCCAATCAGAGCGCGAGCTACTTTCTCATAGAGTTCTATGGGAAAAGAAATTCAGAGCCAGCTCTGTTTGTGATTGGCTAAGTTAAAAGAGGCGCCGTTATTTGGTCCAATGGGAGATGTGAGCGACGCTCTATGGGTTTTTCTAATGCAATCTGGAATATAAACTGTACATGGCCGAAATCAAATGATAAGACTCAGAAGTTGTTACCGATCTGTATATAAAATGATCAATAATATGGGGGTCAAGAAAAAAAAAAAATTAATTCAATAAAAATCATGTTTATTTCTTTATTTCGTTACACTCATACTATTGATCCTTGGCTAATGAAAATAAAGAAATAAGCATGATTTTATTGAATTAATATTTTTTTTTCTTTACCCCAATAGTATTGTTCATTTTATATACGGATCGGTACAACTTCTGGAATATTATCATTTAATTTCGGCCATGTACAGTTTTATTCCAGATTGCATTAGAAAACCCATAAGAGCGTCGCTCGCTCTTCCATTGGTCCAAATAAGCGCGCCTCTTTTAAGTTAGCCAATCACAAAACAGAGCTGGCTCTGAATTTTTTTTCCCCATAGAACTCTATGAAAAAGTAGCTCGCGCTCTGATTGGCCCGGGGATAGCCAAGCCCCCGCTAGCTCAACCAATCAGCTCTTTTCTGCCTTTTTACTGTTTTTTTTTAACTGTCCCTACTTTAAAATGATTGGTCAGTATTTTCTCCTTAGTTTATTTTTGGGGTCCATGTCGTTTCCTAATCTGATTGGTCAATACTCCTTATAGGTTTAATGGGCCACTGTCGCTCCTATTCTGATTGGTCGGCATAAACCAGCCAATCAGAAGAGCTTAAACAATTTAAATTTTACTGTTTTTCCCCGGCAATTCTCTATAACCCATTTCCTGATGTTGCGCCGGTCTCGGCGACAAACGCTTGTTCGGATTAATTGATTTATGTTTATAGAAGGTTTCAGCTCTTTTTCTGAGAATATTGACACTTAATAAAAATGATTTTTATTATCATACTCCACGCAGCAGGGCGCTCCGAGCGCCGAGATTGCATTGCCCCGATCTCTCCATAGACATACAATGGGAGAAGTAGCTCGCGCTTGATTGGCTGGGATAGCCAACCCCCTGCTAGCTCAAAACCCTCAGCTCTTTTCTGATTTTTACTGTATTTTGAACTGTCCCGTCTTTGATTTGATTGGTCTATATTTCTCCATAGGTTAGAATGGGTCCCTGTCGCTCCTATTATGATGGCCGAGATAGCCAAGCCCCCTTTGCTCAGCCAATCAGCTCTTTTCTGCATTTTTACTGTATTTTGAACTGTCCCGCCTTTGATTTTGATTGGTCAAAAGTTCTCCATAGGTTTTAATGGTTCCCTGTCGCTCCTATTCTGATTGGTTGGATTATGCCGACCAATGAGAATAGCTTTCAGAATTTGAATTACTGTATTTTCCCGGCAATTTCCCAAAATTTCCTAATTCTTGATATTGCGCACGTTCTAGATTTTTGGAAAGTGATTTTTTTTGTTTTATTTTTATTTTTGAGGTTTGAGCTCTTTTTTCTGATATGTTTTATGCCTTTATAAAAGGCGATTTTTTTGGAATCATACTCCTGCCGCACAGAGCTGAGCGCCGACATTTCTTTTGCGATCTTCTATTTTTCCTCGCATGTTCCTTTCTCGCTTCACTTCCCCCTCCCCGGGGCATTTAGACCAAAATAAACCCAAAGGTTGTGTCGGAGCGGGGCCGAGGCTGATTGACCGCCTTTGCGGATCCGATCGAAATGCCTCGGAGTTTTGGTGGCCGCGCCCCGCCCCGGAAGTTACGCGCGCCCACACCGCCCCATTGCCCCCCCCCTTCTGTGAGGCACAGCCAAAAAGTGGCGAACGCTGCGCTAACCCCGCATCCCTGCTTTTCCAACAGTGGTTTTCGGGGAGGGGTGAGGGGGGAATACGCCTGAAAACGGGGTAAAGCCCGTTCATACATGTCCCCCTTTGTTTTTTCCCCTAATATTTTATTTTCAATTCTTTCCGACATTGCAAGGTTAAAATAATATTTTTTTTTTGAAATAATAATTTTCTATTAGACTTTGCTTTCGTCGCCCTTTTTTTCACCCTTTTGGCGTTCTAGGTTAATTTGTGAGGTAATTGGAAAGTTTCACCCCCCGCTTCCAGAACCCCTCCAAAGTTGGATTGGCTTGATGGGCACTTTTTGCAACCTACGGTCAAAATTGCTTTTCCGCTCAATGGGGTTGAGTCTGGGGGACTGTGCTGGCCGCTCCCTTTCGATAGAATACCCGCTGCCCGTTCTTCCCCAAATAGTTTTTGCATCTTTGGGGGGTGGCTTTTGGGGCATTGTCTGTTGCAGGGTGAAATTGGCTCCATTCAAGATGTCCAAGGGTTTTTGGCATGGGTTGCAAAATGGAGTGATAGCCTTTCCCTTTTTCAAAATCCTTTTACCTTGTACAAATCTCCCACTTTACCAGCACCGAAGCAACCCCAAAACCCTCGCATGCCTCACCGCCAACCCCAGACCATCAGTGACCCCCACATGTTGACAGGGCGGGGGCACTCTTCCAGCTCTTTTCAGTTGTTCTTTGGTGATCCAAACACCTAAATTCGATTTTTTTCCATAACTTTCTTCCCAAACTTCTTGTCCAATATCTGTTTTTTTAGCCCTATTAAAACTTTTCTTTTATTAGCCAGTCTCAGATTGGCTTTTTCCTTGCCACTCTGCCCTGAAGGCCAGCACCCCGGAGTCCCCTCTTCAAATGTGAAATTGGGGAAAAGGAATTTTAGGTATTTTAAAGAAGCTGCAGTTTTAGGCCTGTGAGGCATCGATTTCTTAAATAGAGACTGAATGTATTGTCTTGTTGTCAGTTGTGCAGCGGGGCACCCCCCCTCTT